>VZQC01006228.1:3762838-3868507 GCA_009823505.1 Rhizomys pruinosus | reverse complement strand
ATTTTATTTATTTCTGTATGTGTATGAATGTACTGTCTGCATGCAGGTCTGTGCACGCGTGTCGTGCAATGCCGCGGAGGTCAGAAGAGGGTCTCGGATTCCCCTGGAACTGGAGTTCTCCTGGAATTGGAGTTTCAGACGGTTTTTGGCCGCCATGTGGGTGCTGGGGATCGAACCCGGGTCCTCTGCAAGAGCGGTCGGCGCTCTTAACCGCTAGGCCATCTCTCCAGCCCCTGGGTTGTATTTTTAAGAAGGCCAAATGCATCGGGCGTGATGGTGCACACCTTTAATCCCAGCAGTCAGGAGGCCAGCTTTGCCTACATAATGAGTTCTAGGACTGCTGGAGCTACAGGGAGATCCTGTCTCAAAAAGACCAAAAAAAAATAAATAAATAAATAAATAAATAAATAAAAAAATAGAAAGAAAGAAAGAAAGAAAGAAAGAAAGAAAGAAAGAGAGAAAAAAGAGTCCAAGTGCATCACAGCAGAGTCCTGTATTCACTTCTTCTTAGAGACCTTTTGTGGCAGTGATGATGATCTTTCTGCCTGACACACTTTCAGCTTGATCTCTAGACGTCCCGGGAGAACATGACCTAGTCATGGAACCAGGGCCCATGATGTGATCTGAGGCTCGGCTGTGCTGCATAGTGCAGAAGGGGTATGTTTTAAGGTTCCTCTGTCCCACCCCAAGATAGCAGCTAGTTGTTAGAGGTGCCAAGCCCTAGTAGGAAGGCAGGACCCTTGGTGGGTCACCTGTACTGCATGTTGTAACCCTGGTAGAGCCTGAGGCCCCACTACCCATCCTCCAGAGTTAGAGTCCAGTGGTAGGCTGAGGTCACCGTGATTTCACAAGAGAGTCTTTAATATTATTTTTTACAAAAGTATAAAGCTTATCACAGAATAGAAAAATGGGGTGAAAGCCAGAGAAACCTGAATTGAGGGTAACAGGACCCTTGAAAGGTGTGGCCAGGTGTGGCCAGGTGTAGGTGTGGGTGGGTCCAGACACTGGAACCACCACAGGGCTAGCTTTAGGGCATCTCCTCCAAGGGCTGGCCTAGTGGCACAATTGTCCAAAGACTTGCATTTGTGAATTCTTTTCTGAAAAATTAACATTTATAAACCAAGTTTCTTTGTAGGAGACACTAAAGAACTCTGCGATATGAAATACCACGTTAAAAACAAATACTACGACAGAGTGCAGGTGGGGTGGGGGGCACGGAAAGGGAAGTAACTCTAGATTCGATTGAGAAAGGATGTAAGACTTATGGAAAAAGTTTAATCACAATAAAAAATAATTTTGTGGAAAAACAAAACAAAACAAAAAACAAATACTACATGCCTTCACCTAGACAGGCTAAGAATCTGCTATCTGAAATTCTTGAGAGCAAAGTTCTTCAAATTTTGGAATTTATTTTCAGACTTTGGAATCCTTACATACACATAATGAACTGTGTTGAGCTAGGACTCAAGTCTAAGCTGGACATGTACATGTCACAGAGGTAATTTTCTATGGTGTTTTCAGCACATCTTCACTTTGACTGCAACCTGTCATATGAACTCTGATCTGGAGCCCTCCTCTTGTAGCATCATGTGGGCATTCAAAAAGGTTTTGATTTTGGAGCATTTGGAATTTGGGGGGGGCGGTGGTTAATGAAAGGTACTCAGTGTGAATGTGGAATGCAAGAAACCCGAATGGGAAAAACCAGAATGGTGGTGGCCAGGGACTCGAGGCACGAGAATAGCTAGACTTGGGGCTGGGAAGGTGTTTCACACACACACACACACACACACACACACACACCAATAAATAAATAAATAAAATAAAAATAAATAAAGAAATAAAGAAATAATAAAAAGAGAATAACTAGCTATTGGTCAAAGGTTTCAGACAGGTTTCAGACAGATTAGAGAACTAAGCTTGGTTTTCTTTTGGTCAGTTGGTGGGTGACTACGGTTAATGTCTATTTCAGAATTGCCTAGCAAGTTTTAAGTGTTCTCTCCTCTACATACACACACAAAGGTGTATGGTGGGAGTATGTTAGACAGCTTGACTTGATCATTCCACAGTGCATAGATAACAAAATGACGTGTGTGTATGTGTGTGTCTGTGTGTGTGTGTATAATTTTTTTTTTATTTAAAATCTAAAACAGAAATCATGCAAGAATGTTGCCAAAGCTGCAGAAAGAGGGCACCCTCCAGTGGGAGCAGAGATTCTTGCTCTCCTGGCCTTCTGCCAGCAGCACATTGTTTCTCTGCCTACCTAGCTGTTCCCAGAGGAAAATTAAGCAGGTTTCAGTCAGTCCGGAACACATGTGGTTGCAACTACCACCTGATGCCTGCCTGATGGTGAGGACCACAGGTAGAGGGATTGATTCATCAGTATGAGGCCTGTCTCCCACTGCCCAAGGGATAGCTGCTCCCTGGTAACTCGTCCACACAGAATTTGTGTATGGATAAAGCCACATTTAATCTACTCAGCTACACCCCCCTGTGGGACCCTTGAGATACCAGGCATCACTTGGCATGCAGACAAGGTCATAGCCAGACCCACGATGTGACAGTGAGAGATAGATGCTGCACTGTTTCCACATGCCCAGTTTTCCCCAGTGAATTCTGTTCTCCAAAACTCTAGAGTGAAGGAATACAGCAACAGCTAAAGAAAGATTTTCAGGTAGAAATTGTAATAGTACTAGTACCTATTCAAGAACTACAGCCACTGACAGTAAGAAGTGGATAACAACGTACTGCTAAAACCCGATCCAGAAATCCACCCTCATGTTCTTCCAGGTGATAATACAGCTAGAGATCCCAAAACGTTGAAGCAGTTCATGTTCTTGTCTATAGGCCTTTGATCCCAACACATCTGGCAGAACTGAGTGGGGAGTCCTTCACTGCTTTCATAGCAGTCTGCAGCAAAAGCTTGAGGTCATCATAACTATACATTCAAATAGACTGGGAAATAGTAAAAGGAGGCTGGTGTATAGAACTTGGGTCAAGGTTAGATAAAAGGGATGAGCTGTAGTGTTCTGTTGTACAGTAGAGGACTGTAGCTAATAAGAGTGGATTATACATTTTAAAAGAGCTGCAGGCTCTTTTAAAATGTATAATCCATTCTTATATTAAACGAGCTGCAGGAGCAGGGTGTGGTGGTGCACGCCTTTAATCCTAGCACTTGGGAGGCAGAAGCAGGCGGATCTTTGTGAGTTCTAGGCCAGCCTGGTCTACAGAGTGAGTTCCAGGACAGCTAGGGCTACAGGGAGACCCTGTCTCAAAAAGACCAAAAAAATAAAAATAAAATAAAAGAGCTGCAGGAAGGGATTTTGAATGTATTTGCCATAAATAAATGGTTATTTTGAGGTGATGGATATGCTAACTAGCTTGACTTTATTATCCAGTATATACATAAATTAGAGTATTTTATTGTGCCTCATAATAACAGAGGCATATTACATGCCAATAAAAATTAAAATTAATAAGATAAGATAAAGATTGAACCCAAAGCAATAGGCAGGGCCTGGTCTTTGTATGGTGAGCTTCTGTAATAGTGTGACAGCAAGCATTGCCCTGGGTGATCCCAGGGTCCCTGACTGGCTCTGCTCTGTGGGTGAAATGTGTGATGAGTGAGTAGGGGGGCCTGGCCGAGTCATTTCCCTCAGAGAAACTCAGAAAGGGAGAACTGTTTGTCAGTCTGTCTGTTTGGTTTTGAGGCAGGGTCTTGCTATATAGTCCAAGCTGGTCTTGAACTTGTGATCCTCTTATCTCAGTTTCCTGAAAGCTACAATTACATGTCACATAATGCAAATAGGAGGGAGGATCCTTGTTATCACTAAAGCCCTTTAACCAAAAAGTTCTGATTTGGAGGAAATAGGGGCTCTGGGGAAATGTTGGCATGAGCTAACCATCTTCCTCTTCCCACTGTACACCTGGGTTGAAGTAGCTGCCAGGTACCTGGGCATCTTGCCTTTACGGAGATCTGTGGTCAGCATTAGGCTCCTTGAGGGAGTGTAGGTGCTCAGAACACACATGGGAGAGCATGGTTCCATTCCCATCAAGTAGAGCATTCTAGAATAATCCTGGGCCTGTCAAGGTTAGGTGACCACCAATGGGAAAAGTACAGTGAGTGGTAATTAATACACTCCGTCTCCTTGGCTGAGTCCCCTTGCTCTTGCACCTATGGTAGGGAGAGTCTGCTGAAGAGACCCATAGAAGTTCTGGATCTTCACTCTTGGGAAACCACTTCTCCTTCCATAGGGAAGGGACCTGATGTCATGTTGGAAAGCAGACTAGGGCCCAAGCATGATAACCAAGAACAGTAACTATTGACCCATGATGCCTGGCAACTAGAGGAGGAGGCTGGAGTTGGCCAGCAGAACTCACCCAGCAAAGCGGAGCCATTTAAAGAATATTTACAGTAATACAGGGGAGGAATCATGCACCCAGTAGGAAAAGTGGGGAAGATGGTTCCAGCAAAAAGGAGCAAAAACAGAACTGGGAGATAAATTTAGCAGTTGTAGTGCAGGACCTGCATCAAGAGAGCTGCATTTGTTTTCTTATAGTGCTAGGGCTTGAACCCATAACTTCTTGCATGTTGGGAAGTAAGCTACCACCCAGCAATATCCCAGTCCCAATCACAAAGTGTTTTTGAAAGAGTGACAATGTGCCATTTGCCATGGCCATTCCTCGGAAGGAGCCATATGTGTCCTTTCAACCTGAAGGGTTCTTTAGGAATTGTACCAGTAAGACATGTACAAAGAAATGAGACCAATTAGGAGCAATTCTTTTGGACCAGATATTAGTTCCAGGGCTGCAGCTTGAATTTATTGATTCACACACAGATCCCTGCAGTGAGTAATGTTCTAGAAACTTCACCCATCACATGCTCTGTGACCCAAGCCAGGGCACAACCTTAGGGCTTGTCTTACCCAGAGGGGGTAGGTTGGTCAGTTTGTAGGAGACTTCCTCCCAGTGCTCAGAGTAGCAACGGAGCAGAACCAATGTGCTGCTTGATCAAATATGTGTGGGGTTGGCATGAGCAAGCATACGGAGACTTCTAGAAGCCAATAGATAAGCCCCAACCAAAAGGTAGCATTGCAAACATTTAATACAGAGCAGAAGGTCTGTTTGGTGCAGTGTGGGAAAGTGTGGCTGAATAATTAGTGTTGAAAGGACTGGCTGCTTGGGAGAAATGTGTTGGCCCTGTGGCGGTTTGAATATAAACTGTCCCCATCAGCTCATGTATTTGAACACTTGGTCCTCCTGCTGGTGTGGCTGTTTTAGGTTTTTGAAACCTTTGGTAGGTAGAGCTCACTAGATAGGGGCTGCTACATGGAGAGGACATAAGGTTTATACTCAGCCCCACTGTCTGCCTGCCTGCTCTCTGTGCCCAGTATGTAAACATAATATGACTGGCCACCTCACAACCTCACATGCCTGCTGTCGTTCCTTTCCCAACTTGACAGGCAGTATCTCTTTCAAACCATGGGCCAAAATAATCCTTCTCTCCTTCAGTTGCTTCTTGACAGCTATTTGGTCACAGCAACAAAAAAGTAATTAATACTGGGCCCCTTAGATAGAACATATGAAAATGAGTATCCATTGGTTTGAAGACTTAAATGTTCTTTTTTAAGGAAATACTCTGTATTCATCTCATATTAAAATGAAGAATAAAACAAGGAAACAACATGCACAGTCTGCTGACACCAGAGACTTCCTGAGCCGGGTCTGAGGAAGCTAGATGTATTTAATGATCTACAAATGTAAGACTGCAGATGGCAAACATTATACCACAAGCACAAACTACAGAAGAGAGAGAAGAAGGAAAGGAGAGAGAAGACAGAGAGATCACAGCACTGATAGAAAAATATTTGCAAGGAAACTCACAGGAGTGAACTCACAGGAGAGCCCAGTCGTCTGGGTGAGGTCGTTGCCCAGTCCCTATGAACTGAGGAACCTGGTGTGTTTTGAGAATGTTCCTCAATATTAGAAAGACAAATCAGAAATAACTATCCAAAAAGTTTATATTTTATTGTTAACATCTTAAATTTGTTATTTTATATGTATGAATGTTTTGCCTGCATAGACGGAGGCGTACCCATGTTGTACAATGCCTATGGAGGCCATAAGAGGGTGTCAGATCCCTTAGAACAGGAGTTGCAGACAATTATTAGCCACCTTGGGAGTACTAGTAAAGGAATCCAGATCTTCTACAGGAGCAATCAGTGTTCTTTACCACTGAGCCTTTTCTCCAGCCCCCAATGGAGAGATGGCTCAGTGGTTAAGAACATTGGCTGCTCTTGCAGATGAGGTTCAGGGTTCGATTCCCAGAAACCACATGGTGGTTAACAAGAGTCCATAACTTGAGGTCCAGAGGAATCCAAAGTTTTCTTCTGACCACCACGGACACTGCACGACACGAGTGCACTCACATACACACAGACAACACACTCATATATAAAAAAATAATAAATACCCTCTTTTGGGACTGGGAAACCCAGACTCCTGGACACCTACAGAAGAAGACAAGGGGCCTTGCATCTGGGCCAGAGTTCTGTGGTAGTAGAACTGTGTAGAGCTTTCTGACTTCCCTCGAGTAGCCAATAGTTTCTTTTTTTTTTTTTTTTTTTTTTTCTTCCTCTGGCAGGGTCTTGCTCTGTAGCCTAGGCTGACCTCAAACTTGAGAGCTTCCAACCTCTTTCCCCAGTGTGGGATGAAAGGTGTGCTTCCATGCCCAGCATACATGTGCTCCCACACAGACAGGACATTTCTTACAGCTCATGCCACTGTTAGGAGATATATCCAATAGAAAATAGTTTAGTAAATGTGATTTTATTTTCCTTCTCCATTTTTATTTACTCACTTTTATCTGACATGTAAAAGTTGTATGTATTTATGGGGCACCATGCAATGTTTTGATGATGTATACATTGTGAAATAGCCAAACCAGAAGGCCCATATAGATCTCATTCACTTATTTCTTTGTGGTGAAAAAGTTCAGTGCATTCCTCTAGCTTTTTAAAAGTACACATTGCGGTTATCCATAGTCATGTAGCTGTGCAGTAGAATGCCAGACTTCATTCCTCTTGACTAACTGTGACTTAATAAGCACCTGTCACCCCAACTCTCCCTCATCTACCCTCTCAGCCCCTGGTGTCCACTGCCTACCTCTGTGAGCTCCTTCTTCCCCAACCCCTGATGTCAACTGTTCCTCTTTATCCTATGAGATCAACTTTTAAAGACTTCACGTAGAGTGATTCAGAAAGTACTGACATGCTGATTATTTAAGCTGCAGTATTTTTAGTAACTTTGGGAGGCTCAGTGCAGAAGAGCCATTCCCAATTGCTATTGCCTCTGATCTAGTTCCATATTCAGAATAAGTGGGTTTGCCCATCTTGCTGAAGGAGTCAATGGTTGAGTTGCAGAGGGAACATCCATTCTGGGTGTTATGCAACACATCTGGCTCAGACTCCTGCTTCAGATTTTGCCCATTTTTGTTTCAGGGATGACTTCTCACCTATATGATTTTTAGAATATTTTGGACCTGTAAACATTTATTTAATCCATTTTCTAAAACATTTATCTTGGGTGCTTTGATGCAGGGGCTGTCAACTAGGGGTGATTCTGATATCAGATAGGCATTTGGCAATGTCTGTAGTTAGTTTCACAAATCACCAGGAAAGGATGCTGGCATCTGTTGGATGCAGGGATGCTGCCCAAGGTCCTGTGACTCACAGACAGCTCTCTGCAGTGAACTGCCGCCTGACTTCCAGTGGGGTCAGCAGCCACAGGCCTGTCATCCACCTACTCAAGCCACGGCAGGAATGCTGTAAGTTCAAAGACAGCCTGGGCAACTGTATGAGACCGTGCCTCCAAATAAAATGTAAAAAGAAAGATGAGGATTTATTTCGGTGCAGAGTGCCTTTCTAGAATGTGTGAGGTCCTGGTTCATTCCCCAGTATTGGGGAGAAAAAGACAAAAGAAAAAGAACTTCCTAGCTCAGGAGGTCAGTAGTACCGAGGCCAAGAAGCCTGCAGTTCTCATTCTAGGATGTCCATTTCCTTGTCTGTTGTGGAATCAGTGTACACGACATCTAGGTGATTGCTAGCATTGGATTTCTCTGTCTCTCAGAGTCTCTCTCTTCAGCTTTGTTTCCCCACCCTCCTCTCTCCTCCCTGCCCCAATTCTACAGCTATTTAACTTTAAAAAAAAATCAATTATTGGATCTCTTGTCTCAAATTTTGTTCTGAGGAAGGACTCCCCTCAGTGAGCCTGAAGATCCTTCAGCCTCAGGGTGCTTGGCAGGACTCAGGGGAGCTAGTCTGGGTGGGGGACTCAGGTCCGTGGGCTTTCCCTTTTCTTTTTCTTTTTTTAATTTAATTTAATTTATTTTTGTATGTGTATGAATGTACTGTCTGCATGCAGGTCTGTGCACCCATGCCGTGCAATTCCTTTGTGGTCAGAAGAGGGTGTTGTATTCCCCTGGAACTGAAGTTAAAGACAGTTCTCAGCCACCATGTGGGTGCTGGGGATGAAACCTGGGTCCTCTGCAAGAGCAGTCGGTGCTCTTAACCACTAGGCCATCTCTGCAGCCTGGGCTTTCCCTTTCCTAAGAAACATTTTTCTGTGGCTCTTGCTAGATGTTTTACATTTAAATCTACCTGACTGTGACACTGTAGTGCACTATAAATGCATTTGACTATTTCTGACATGAAGCATCCAAGTACCTTCATCCAGCTGCATTTCTGTTGTGATAGCAAATGTAAAAGCTTTAGTGGTAATATGCCTAACTTTCTCTGGATGTCTCGTCAAGGAGTATGATAAGCAGACAGAGGCCAGAGGCAACATGAGGTCTGGAAAGACCCTGCTAATGCAGGAATGTGATGAAGTAGGACGACAGAGATGTGAATAACCATGCAGTCATGTTTATGTGATTATGCCGAAGTAGTACTTCCGTGCTTTCTTTCATTGAAAATGGCTTTCTAATAAAGAATGTACCAACTCTTGTTTTAGTTCTAAACCACAAATCTAATGTAGTATGTATTTCGTGGCTCATTTATACCATTTCTGATTTTATTACTTAAAACCAAACACTGGTTTCAAAAATAATAGTGGGAAAAAAGTCACTCGTAAAACAACATGGAAGTTCAGTAGTGGCTATGGCCTTACTTAGGCCAGCGGTGTTGATCATCTGGTGCTAGGAGAGTGTAAAGTCTATGGGGTGGAAGTAAAGAGCTATAGGGAGATGGGCATGAAGGGGCCGGTTTGCTGACAGACTGGGCTAGCCCAGATTTCTCTTTCATGGATCAGGAAGCTGAGGCACTCTGCCCAGGCTTCTGAGCCCAGAGCCTGCCTATAAGGACATGACTCACCAATTCAAATGAGAACATGCATGCACTGGGGGGCTGTATGACCTTAAGTGAAAATATCCAGATGGGAGGCATCATCAGCAATCATTGATCTCCCCAAAGCCAGTGGCTTAGTAGGTTTACAAACATCTCCTGCAGGAAGGATCCTTTTAAATGGGCGGGTGGCTGTCTGCCCTGCTGGACACAAACCTGGAGTCTGTGGCAGCTTCTTGTACTCAGGTGTGCCTTCCTAAGGAGGGAGCAGTACTCAGAGCTTCCCCTGAGCCTGAAGCCACAAGATAAAATAACATCCTGAGTCAGTGAGAACTCAAACTCTTTAGCTCAGAAGGAAAAAAAAAAAAAAAAAGCCCCCAGGGTGGGCACTAGAGTGGAGAAGTCTCCCTTTTTAAACAGCTCAGAGTTTCAGACACACATGGTCCCAGAACAATGAGCTCATCTCTCTCAGTTTGCTCAGGCCAATTTGGGCACATGTGCCAATTTGTTGCACAAACTGCAATCTGATGTCTTTTGACCCTGGAAGAGCCTCTTCTTGTTGTTTGCAAATAGGAGGGCATTTTAGCAAATGGACTGAAATTTGTTATTCTGTGCCTCACAAACACTGGCTGAGGTCTTCAACTGACTTCCTTTCCATCTTTTATAATGCATAGCAATATTTATTCGCAGACCACATTTCAAAAGGAGGGAGGGTAGAGTTTCCTGCTTTGCATGTTGCAGTCTTGGTAGACTTCCCTCCTTTAGGCCAACAGATTAGATGTGGTTTCAAGTTCAAGTGTCCCTGGGCATCATGGGTCCTGGAGTCACACAGGTTTGTGACAATGGGTAGTTCAGTCTCTTGTGAGGGTCCATTTCTCTGTCTGAAAGTTGGAATGCACTATTAGGATCAAGTGAGAACTTGCCAAGATGCAGGCCAGGAAGTGCAGTGTGTGGTGGCTCCACACCACATACTGTGAATGGAGGCTGCGTTTACTTTTTGGTTGTGATTACTGCCAGTACTAATATGATGGTGTCTCAGTGCTGAGAGGAAACCACCTTCTAAACCATCTGGAGCAGCTGGTGTTGGCTGAAGACACCATAGGAAAGCACTGGTCACTTCTGAACACCCATGGCCCTTCACAGAGGTCTGTTTTTGAAGAACAGTTGTGTCTTTCAAAAGACTAAACAGTCTGATGCAATTGAGTGGTGTGTAGGTCTCAGGGGAGATGAACACAGGCCAGGAATGTTTGGAAAGATGACCCTCTGTCTTCATGGGTGTGCCACTGGGAGTTACAGTTTCCAAAATGAGATGAGAATGTGGCAATTTCATGCACACATTCCTGGACTGTTTTGCCAGCTGTATTCACTCAGCATGGAAGGTTAAGGCAGGGTTTCCAGGCAGAATGCACAGCACACTGGTCTCTTGCTTTCAGTGCCCACAGTACGTGGGTGGGTACCATGGAACCCTATGCTCACCTTCCAAAAGTGGGCTAAGCCCTGTTCATCAGCCTACATGTGAAGGTGTGATGCTTTCCATCTTCCTACAGCTCTGCTCTGGATGTGAGTCCAGCTTTGGCTCCTGATGGCCCTAGTCTACTGCCATTTCTCCGCTCAGTACTCTCTCAGTCTGTGTTCAAGGCTTGCCTCTGCCTGTCTATCCCCAACACCCTTCTGAGGATCTCAACATGCATGCCTAGCAAGGGTGCAGCCACTTCTGTTCTCAGATGCCCCAGCTTGTATGTCTCTGCCTTTGTCTTCAAAGCTGTGGCTATCTGTGTCCATGCACGCACCCAGCCCCTCAGCTCTTTGAACTCAGAATCACAGTAGTAAGATTCTCTGTCTGCTCTCTAGGAAGCTGTGCTCCTGGGTGGCATCAGTTGTGCTACCATTCCAGCTACCAGGGCTGGAATCCTGGATGTCTATGGCCTGATTCTCCCCACCTGATGATTTATTTTGTCACCTAGGAATTTCTTCCTTTCTCTCCTCTGTCTGCTTCAGAAGCCCCTGAACTTGAACCTGCTGATGGAGGATAGCTTTTGACCTGCTCTTGCCATGTGGGCACTGCTCTTCCAGCCTATTCAAATAAAATTCTCTTTCACTCAAGAAGTGTTTTGGGTTCAGGGGATTCAGGTCAGGCTAAAATTCTTTGCTCTTTTACAATTAAGTTCAGGTGGCCCCTCTTCCAGGAAGCCTTCTTTTATTGCCCACCCAAACAAATATACCTCCTTTAGTTCTACCTAAAATTTTAGCATGCTTAAACCTTAAGAAGCCTTCATATATTCTTTTTCTTCTTGGTTCTCTTTCTCATCCTTCCTAACCTAAATAAACCAAGACCCAAGATGTCTTTCCCCACTCTACTCTTGCTGAAGGAAAGGCAAGTTTAAAAGGGGAGAAATAAGAGAGGTGAGTCTTCTTGTCATAACTTCTATCCACCCCGTGTTGGGTAAGCAGGAAATTTTGGTCTGGCCGGGTTAAGAGGTGCCGTATGCTGGCATGACAATAGTCTGCAGTTAAATTCAAGCTGGAATTTTTAGAACACAGGGACAGTGAAATATGGCTGTAGAAAGTTGTCAGATGATGTAAGGGTAAGAAAATCAAATGGGCATACAGATCACCACTATTTGAAACTTTTCATTCATCTGCTAAATTTGCCAAAAAGTAGATGACACAGGCTTCTCCAACTGTGAGATGCTCTGGGGAGTGTGGTGGACAGCAGTTCCATGCATGTGTGCATATGTAGGGTTTCACAGGTATCCTCGGAAGTGTGGGCAGCATACCTTTGCAAATGCTCATAGGGCTACTTTAGCTGATAGCAGGGTCCCTAAACTTGAGTGACACATAACAAATGTGGACTAACTTGCTGTATGCAGAGTCAGAAATGAGTGCTTTTGATTCTTATACCTTCCTATCTAGCCTAGAAAGACTCTGAGCTGATAAAATGATAGCATTTACAAATTCATAGGCCAGGCTGGATGTGGGGCTGGTGATAATTCAAATGATGATTGTCAATGTTCTTGTATGTGGAATAGCAATGGCTCACCAGAGAGTGTTAACTAGTTTGGAGATGAGTCAAAAATCTGTCTTTACCTTAAGATACTTTGTTCCTTTACTGTCTAGGGAAGAGAGTAGCAAATAGCCTAAATGTAAATTCCCTTGAGATCAGTAGTTAAAGGTGAAGGCTTTCTCTCACTTTCTGTATTAGTTATGTTTCTCATTGATGTGATAAAATATCTTCTGCAGTCCAGAAGCAGAGGGAGATGAATGCTGGTGCCCAACTCGCTTTCTCCTTTTTCTTTTCAGTCAGTCTGGGACCTCAACCTGTAGGATGGTGCCATCCACATTCAGGGTGGATCTTTGATTGTCAATTAAACCTCCCTAGAAATTCCGTCACAGACACACACAGCTGTGTGTCTTCTACGTGATTCCAAATCTAGTCAGGTTGACAGTGGAGATAAACCATCATATTTTTCCTTAGAACTTTTAGTTTGCTTGGTTTTAGAAAACAGGTCTCAACTTTGGAGAGATTTGTAAATGTACAACAGAGATCCCACTCACCATAGACTTATTAAATTTACACAGTGAGTGGAAATCATGAATCTTCAAGAAATGAAACCTTGACAGTGGATCTCTTATCAGTCCTTAAACCTTAAATTGATGAGGAGCTACAAAAAGTAATAATTTCCTAGCCTAAAATAAAAATGCTTTTCAGCTGGTTAAAATTATTCTTTTAAATTCTGCATTACTTAATAGCCTTAAAAGCATAATGAGTATGAATAAATAATTGAGCGAGCCCAAACCAGTAATAAATGACAAATAAAGAGAACTTAAATTAGAGGTTTTTTTTCTTGTTGTTGTTATTGGTTGGTTTTTGTCTCTAAATAAAATTGATTGTCCTAGGTTTTGTACCAGATTCCTCTAACTCTAGAGCATATTTGATAAGGCAAATAAGAATCAGAGTGTGCTTAATTATAAAGGGTTAACATATTTCCCCAAGAAAGGAAAACTAGCTATAGAGGCCACAGACCCTCCCATATCTCTTTAATCCCCTTACTCTAGAGCTGAGCAAACAGCAGGCTGAGGTAGTTGTCTTGTCACTTGTCACTCACAAGGTGGCTTGTGGCTAGCTAGTTAGCTATCCTGTTCTGAGGGTGACAGAACATTTGCTTTTCTAGAAAAGATTTGCTTTTGCCTATGGCCTTAGGCCTCATTCTTTGGAACGTAAGACATTCTTTCACCACTTTCTTCTTGGTTTTGATTTTTTTTTTAATTTTTATTATTTTATTATTTTATTTTTCGTTTTTTAATTTATTTTGTCTTTTTGAGACAGGGTCTCCCTATAGCCCCAGCTGGCCTGGTACTCACTCTGTAGATCAGGCTGGACTTGAACTCAGAGATCCGCCTGCCTCTGCTAAGATTAAAAGTGAGCTCTACCATGCCTGGCTTAAAGATGGTTCTTATCTGCCATGTGGGTGCTGGGAATTGAACCCAGGTCCTCTTCAAGAGGAGCCATCTCTCCAGCCCCCTGGGTTTGATTTTATTTTATTTTATTTATTTATTTATTTTTATTTTTTAAAACTTTTTAATTTTTATTGAGTGTATTTCATACAACATTTCTTAATCAAATTTAGATCCATTCCCCCATCCATGCCCACCAACCCCCACCAGAGCTCATGGATTCTGTCATACACGCTACCTCTTTTTTCTTTTTTTTTTTTTTTGTCTTTTCGAGACAAGGGTCCCCTGCAGCCCAGCTGTCCTGGAACTCACTCTGTGACCAGGCTGGCCTTGAACTCACAAAGATCCGCCTGCCTCTGCCTCTCAAGTGCAGGATTAAAGGCGTGCCACCACCAACCCCGGTCTTCTTTTTTTTTTTTTTTCACATAAATTTATTTATTTATTTATTTATTTTTAACACTAGACCCGTGTTCCCGCTCATTTCCCCCCCCCCCGCAAGCTCATGCATTCTGCTGCCAACTTTTCCACTCTTAGTCTTCTCAATATTTCCAGGGGGAGTTGACTGTTTTAGCAGAAGTTCACTGTTTCAGTCAGTTCTTTGATGCATCTTTTCTGTTGTTGTTGTTGTTTCCAAAATGCGTTATGCCCAACTGCTTTGGACAAAAGCTCAGGGGGCTCTACACAAAAGAATGCTTACAATTGGGTAATTGGCACTAGCATCCACAGATGAGGGATACCATGTCATTTGTTTTTCTGGGACTGTTACTTACTCATCGCATGATGTCCTCCAGCTCCAGCCATTTTCCTGCAAAGCTCGTGATGTCGTCTTTACTGCTGCATAGAAAACTCCATTGGTAGATGTACCGAACATTTTCTCTATCCACTCGTCAGTTGAGGGGCATTTAGGTTGGTTCCAGTCCTTGTATTTGAAGCGACTGCATAAACATGGCGTGCATGTATCTCTGTGGTGGCGTAAGTCTTGAGGGTACATGCCCAGGAGTGGTATAGCTGGGTGGGTGCAAGGTTCATTCCAAGTCTTCAAGAGGTTCTCCACACTGCTTACCATAGTGGTGTACAAGTTTACATCCAAGCTGTGTACTCCCACCGCAGTGTGATGAGTGTTCCCCTTTCCCCACAACCTCTTCAACTTGGTAATCATTTGTTTTCTTGATCCTAGCCAGTCTTATTGGAGTAAGATGTTTTAAAGTGGTTCATTTGCATTTCCTTAATGATTAGTGATGTTGAGCATTGCTTGAGGTGTTTCTCAGACATCTCTAATTCCTCCTTTGTGAAGTCTCTGTTCGTTCTTTGCTCCATCTATTGAGCGGGTCATTTGTGTTCTTTCTTTCTTTTTTGTTTTTTGAGTAGTTTATATATTCTGGAAAATCAATGCTTTTATCGATGTATCTGCAGTGAAGGGGTCCTCCCCACTCTGTGGGATTTCTCGTCACTTTCCTGATTGTTTCTTTTGATGTACAGAAGCTTTTGAGTTTGATGAGGTCCCATTTGTCAATTGTTGACCTTAATTCTTGTGCAGTCTGCTGTCTGATTTAGGAAGTCTTTCCTAGCCTATGTCTTGTAGTCTGCTGCCACCTTTTTCTTCTATCATCTTCAGAGTTTGGGGTTTCACGTTGAGGTCTTTTAATCCATCTGGAGTTGACTTTTGTACAGGGTGAGAGGTAGGGGTTTAATTTCATTCTTCTAACAAGTGGTGATCCAGTTTTGCCACACCACTTGCCTGAAGATGCTGTCTTTTCTCCATTGTGGTTCTTCTTGGCCCCTTGTCAAATATGAGATGGCTGAAATTGTATGTTGCTCGGTTGGATCTTCGTTTTGTTCCATTGGTCAACAGGTCTGTTTTTGTGCCAGCAGGCTGTTTTTATGACTATAGCCCTGTAGTATAGTTTTAAATCTGGTATAGAGATCCCTCCTGTGTAGCTCCTTTTCACTCAGGTTGTTTTGGCTATTCTGGGTTCTTTTGTTTTTCCAATGAATTTAAGAACTTTTGTTTCCAAGCCTGTGAAGAAACTCTTGGGGATTTGATTGGGATTGCATTAAATCTATACAAGAGATTTTGGTAAAATGGACATTTTACAATGTTAATTTTCCCAATCCATGAGCATGGAGGTTTTCCATCTTCTGAGGTCTTCTTCAATTTCTTTCTTTAAGGGTTTAAAATTTTTGTTTGTAGAGGTCTTTGGTGTCTTTGGTTAGGTTTTTTCCTAGGTATCTGTATTGTTTTTTGAGCTATGTGGGAGTGGGAAGGTCTTTGATTCTTTCTCCAGTTTGCTTGTCTTGGTGTAAAGAAAGGCCATTGATTTTTTAAGGTTAATTTGTATCCTGCAACTTTTTGAAGCTTTAATCATTTGTAGGGGTTTTTGGTGGAGTTTTTGCATCCCTTAAGTAAACATCATATCATCAGCAATAGGGATAGTTTGACTTCCTCTTTTCCAATTAGTACTCCTTTAATTCCTTTTCTTGCCCTATTGCTCTAAGCAAGTGTTTCAACACTATATGAAGAGGAGTGTTGATAGGGGCAGCAGCCTTGCAGATTCCTACCTTTAAAGGGAATGTTTCTGTCATTTCCCCATTTAGGATGATATGGCTTGTGTTTCCTGTATATGGCTTTGATTACATTGAGGAATGATCCCTCCAATCCAATTTCCTTCTAGGACTCTAGAGCATGAAGGGATGCTGGATTTGTCAAGGCTTTTTCAGCATCAATTGAGATGATGGTGTGGTTTTGTGCTTTGATCCGTTTTGTGTTTGATGATGTTTATTGATTTTCGTATGTTGAACCATCCCTGCAATCTCTGGTATGAATCCAACTTGGTCATGATGTGATGATCTTCTTGTGTGGGACTGTATGTGATTGTGCCAGTATTCTGTTTAGAATTTTGGCATCTGTGTTCAGTAGGGAGATGGTCCATAATTTCTCCTTTTTTAGTTGGACTTTCTTGGCCTGGTTTTGGTAATAGAGTGATGTTGGCTTCATAGAAGGAATTTGGGAGAATTCCCTCTGATTGTATACTTCTAAAAAACAGTTTTCAGAAATAATGGTTTGTAGGTCTTTTTGAAATGTTTTATAGAATCTGTGTGAAACCATCTGGGCCTGGGCTTTTTTTAGTTGGAGGCTTCTTACTACATCCTCTATTTCTTCATATGTTATGGGTCTGTTTAAGCTGCTGGTCTCTTCTTGGCCAAGCTTTGGTGATTCCCAGATTCAGATATTCATCCATTTCTTCTAGATTTTCAAACTTGGTAGAATATAGGTTCTTGTAATATTCCCATATAATTTTCTTGATCTTTTCCTTGTCCGTTGTGATATTTCCCTTTTCATCACAGATTGTATTGATTTGGAGTTGTTCCTTCTTTCTTTTTGTTAACTGGGCTAGAGGTCTGTCTATCTTGTTTATTCTTTCAAAGAACCAACTTTTGGCTTCATTGATTTTTTGTATTGTTTTCTTTGTTTCTATTTCATTGATTTCTGCTCTGATTTTTGTTATTTCTTCCTGTCTGTTGCGTTTAGGGTTCATCTGTTGTTGCCTCTCAAGTGCTTTTAGCTGTAGTGTTAGATCATAGGGTTTGATTTTAAAAGTATGAATTATTCTGCATCATCACAACTTAGCTCATGCTCTAAAGATGTGCATCATCAGAGCCCCTTGGTTTGTATGCCATTTTACCCTCTGGTGGGCCACACTGCCTTCTCAGGAAATAGCTTTCTCAGGCACGGATACTATAAAACTAAGTGTTGGGGCATTCTTGTTTGCTGCTTAGTATAGACTATGGAGCTGCCTGGGAGAGAGAGAGAAGGCCCTGGCCTCTTTAGGAATTAGACATAATGCGTTTTGGTTTTCTATGGCTGCGTAATAAATAACATACATATAGCAGCTAACCACTCTGCACACTTGCTATCACACTTTCTGTGGGCCAGGAAGAACTAGCTGGGTTCCCTGATCAGGGCAGAGGCCAAGGTATAAGTTGTGGTTTCATAGAAGGCTCTAGGTCTTCTGCACTGGGGGCAGGTACTTGCAGAAATAGGTCTGTGCTGTGATTGGAATTTTCCCACCAAAACTTACAAAGAAATTTAGTCTTTGTTACATGGTGCTAAGAGGTGGGATCAGGTGGGGGCTTTAAGAAGCAGAGCCCTCATGGATGGATTAATTCACTTCACTTGTGAACTAAGTGACTAGTAAATTATCTCAAGAATTTGTTTATTATTAAAGCCAGTCTGATTCTAGTCCTTGGTCCTCCTCACCAAGGACTAGATTCTCACTGCCTGTGTCTGCAGATTACCCATCTATAAGCAAGTCCATTACCTGAAGACACTGCCTCTTAGTCTTCAACGTCCTCATCTCCTTATCAATGAAATAAATAGTCCCATTCCCTTGCTAGCTAGTAGGTGAGAGCTATACCCTTAGGGCCTGGCCATGTAGCCCCTTCTTTACCCTCTTACACATCCCTATCTCAGAAATAAGACTCAGATTCACAAGGCTCATGTGGCTAAAAGAAACCCCTAGGTTTCTCTGTGGGTTAGCTTCTAGCCTGCTGATCAGTCACTTTGGTTCCACCTATAATATATGGCTGACTCTACCCCATTCACAGAAGCCTTGCACAAGGCTAGGTACCAGCAGTTGGTGTCTTGGGACCATCTCATAATCTTCTGTCACATAGATTAACACTTGCCCTTAAAAGAATACAACATAGTCAAACTAAACTGTCATTTTCTAAAATTGCTATCAACTCATCTACTGTATTGAGAACTGTGATTGTTGTAAACCCTCTCAGTTTGTTTATTTCATTTTTTGTGGGTTGAGATCAAACTTCATGCACAGTAGATTTGTGCTTTACCACCTAGGCAGCCCCACTCTGTGGCTGTAGAAAATGTAATTCATGCTTCTCAGATGGTCATGGTTCCTTGAGGAGAGCAGCGATGCATGCATGGGGTAGAGGGAAGGCATCTGCAGAGAGACCCTGGAGTGCTGTGACCCCTCACATGTTCCCTGTGTGGGGAATGATCGAAAGTCTCACCCACCTGAGCATCAGGCACAGTAGACTGAGGAAAGAGCAGGTAGACCCAAGTCAGCCACCTGGCCAGTGTCTGAAGAAGGGTGCTGCTAAGAGGCCACTCTGAGTCAGGTCGATTTGTTGCTGTCTTCTCTGTGGTGTTTTCACTGTGCTCACCTTTTGGGGGATGTGCAGCACAAGCACAGGGATAAATGGGTGCTTCCTCTCCTACTTCCTCTGCTCACCCCTTCCTTTTCTGGCACTACAGACTGTGAGCTGCTCCTTCCAGCCAGTCACGGGATTCAAAGTCATTAGGGAGATAGTCACGTGATGCCTAATGGTAGAGATGCTTTTCAACACCGACATCATCACTGATAGGCAGCCTCAGCCTTGTGGGAACACCATAGTGGCATCCTGGTAGCCTAGACATACTTACACAGACTGAGGCTGGTCTCTCATGTGATCTCTTGATGCAGTCAGGTGATGCAGAAAGTATGGATGTGTGAGTCTGATGCCAGAGGAACTGGAACACTGCTTTGCAGTGAACATTGTTTATAACCAGAAGCATGTTTGAAAACCATCACGAGTGGTCAGGATTTAGCTCAATGGTAAAGCAGCTATGGCTTTGGGTGGTGTGTGGGGGAGGAAAAGATAAAAAAATGTCATGGAATAACCATACAAACCAGTGGCAGTCGCTCATCATCTAATATTATGTCCCATATGTAACTCTTTCTGCTGTGCTTTATGCAGCTTAGGAGCTTCGTTTGTGACAGCCTCACTGCAGACACAGAAGTCGTGCATTATGTCCTGTTTTAGAATAGTTGGGTTGTCATTATAGGATGGAAAATTTCTAGCTGACTGTTGCACTAACTGATGTTGACCAGACATTGTTGAAATCATTATGCCGTGTCTGGCTCTATCAATCTACGTGGATGGATTGCCATAACCAAGTAACAAGACCAGCTGGCTTAAGCAAAAGAAATGCATTTCATGTCAGTCTGCATTAGGGTGTCTGTGGAATTGGTTGCTCAAGAGGCCTGTGTCCTTGGTCTGTAGACAGCCATCAAAGCACAGTGTCCTCACATGATCCTGTGTCCTTGGTCTGTAGACAGCCATCAAAGCACAGTGTCCTCACATGATCCTGTGTCCTTGGTCTATAGACAGCCATTCATGGCACAGTGTCCTCACATGACCTTGTGCATGCACATCTCTGTCATCTCTTCCTTTTGTTATAAGGACACTACTCAGATTGAATTGGCACCCCATGACATTGCCTTCACTCAATTCCTTCTAGTAAGACCTTATCTCTGAATGCAGTCTGAACCTAGTAGAAGTGATTAGGACTTTGACATTCAAGGTTGGTGAGACACAGTTTAGTCCATCATATTAGGAAAGGCTAAGGAAAAATATGCAGTATCTATACTTAAGCCCTTAAGTGGGGGTGGTATGCATTGCTATGAACATGAATGTGCAGACATTTATCATTGAAATAATACAAAGAAATAAGAGGAAAGCAGCAGGAGGACGCAGCCAGGGTAGACTGCTGACATGGACTTGCTTCTGAGTGAGCCGTCTGCTCCCTTTGGTCTAAGGAGGTGATAAGGAGCTCTTTCCAAGTGACTTCTGACTGAGTTGTTCAGGGTCTGCCCATGGCAGGAATTCCTGCAGTTGGTAGTGCCTTTTCTATGGAGCAGGGCTCCTCCAGGCAGCTTGAATGGGGTCTGCTCTCTGCTCATGCCCTGTCCTGAGGTTCATGTGAAGACTGGCCTTCGGCTTCTACATGGTGCCCCAGTTGATTAGCTCTGGAGCTGTTGGAGAATACCCTTTTGGACCCACATGCTTCCTTCCTTCCTGTTCTGAAAACGAGCTCTAATGGGGAGGGCAGGCCTAGCTTTCTGATTTTTGGTGTATGAACTGGACACAGCTGGTGCTGCTGAGCCTCCCTTTCTTCAGACAGTTAACACTGTCTTCAGATGAGTCCCCAGACCACCCCATATGGGGACCTCACTGGACCCAAACCCTTCCCACTGGCTTGCGGGCATGTGCTTCATTCTCTGTGACAGAATGGTGACTTGTCTTCAGGAAAACATTTTTCAAAAGGACCATCCCTTTGAGATTGCTTTGTACTTTCTGTAGGAACCCAGGAGTAGTCTTGATAAGGAAGAAGATTAAATGCAGTGCTTGTAACAATGTAAAGTCAAGGTCTGATCTTTGGACAAAGAACTGTGAATATGCTTAACATATTTTCATCTGTTTGACATTAAGGCCATTTCTGTCTATGTTTGGAAGCAATTAGACTTGGCAGTTAGTAAGCAAGATAGCCAGGTGATAGAGTACCACTGTTGTGCTTTATTTCAGAGCTCCCAAACTCTGGTAGTGGGGACTTTAGTATGGCAAGTGGGTGCATTGTTTCCCTAGGTTAATCATGATAGGTCTATGTGGGCAGCATATGGTGGGGCTGGTCATTATAGCAGACCCGGATTGAAGCATAGTATGGGCTTGGTGGTCAAGTGTCTGAGCTTGATTGCCACAGCTCACAGAGCACATGCTAGTGGTTGTATCTCTCCTAGTGTTCACATTCCAGGATGGAAGCTACATTTAAATCTTTGTGCACAATGCTTTGTACATAATTGATTGGTGGATCTTGAATTAGAGAAACAAGAAAATAGAGGCTTAAAATGGAAGGAAAGCTGGGAGCAGTGTATTTGTATTTGTAATTCTGGAGGATCATTTGAACCCAGGAGCTTGGGGCTAGCCTGGGAAACATAGTGAGACTCTGTATCAAGAAGAGAGAGAGAATTTAGGCAGGAAAATTTTGCCATTAGATTGAAATTTAAACTGAAACCTGAATTTTGTATGAAATACTTAAGAAGTCCAAGTTCCTGAAGAACATAGCCGAAGTCCAAGTTCCTGAAGAACATAGCCTATGTTGCGTCTTCCCTCTGCATGTTTGTTGAATTATCTAAATAATGTGGATATTAAGAATGTCATAAGAACAAGATCCATGCTGACTAAATCAGACAAAAATCCAGCATAGAATAAGAGAAATGGGAGTCAGGACCCAACTCAAGCCTAGAAACAGTTGGTACCTGATTACTCCTGGGTGAGGGAGAGTAGAGCTTTAAGATCAGAATTTGGTTCCCACCTACAGGAATCAATCTTTCCTTCTTTCTTTCTTTCTTTCTTTCTTTCTTTCTTTCTTTCTTTCTTTCTTTCTTTCTTTCTTTCTTTCTTCCTTCCTTCCTTCCTTCCTTCCTTCCTTCCCTCCCCTCCCCTCCCCTCCCCTCCCCACATCCCCTCCCCCCCCCCCTCACCCTCCCTCCCTCCCCCTCCCGTCCCTCCCTCCCTCCCTCACTCCCTCCCGCTCCTCCCTCCACCCTCCCTCCCTCCCTTTCCTTCCTTCCTTCCTTCCTTCCTTCCTTTCCTTCCTTCCTTCATCTGATCCTTTTGAGACAGGGGTCTCCCTGGTGCTCCAGCTGTCCTGGAATTGCTATGTAGACCAGTCTGCCTTGAACTCACAAAGAAAAGATCCCCTGCCTCTGCCTCCCATGCCTAGTTAAAGGCGTGTGCCTACCATGCCTGGCTTAAGATCTTGCCTTCTTGTCCAAACTCACGAACTTTTCCTCTGACTCCTGCTGGTTCTAGCCCAGGGATATAATCACAGGATGGAGGGAGAGAACCAATTCCCACAAATTATCCTTTGACTTCCACTCACCATTCTGTAGCATATGCACTCCATGGCACATGAATAAATGAACAAATGAAATAATAAATAATTGTTTTTAAATGTAAAAAAAGGAGACAGAGAAGAGAGACAGGAGAGAGAGAAAAGATGAGAGAGAGATTAATACGAGTGAGAGTATGAGGATAGGAGAGATTGTTAAACTGTTCACTTAGCATAAGGGCTTTCTAGTTCCATCCATTATTCTGTAAAGTTCATGATGTCCATCTTTCTTTACTGCTGCAATAAGAACTCCATTGTGTAGATGGTACCACATTTTCTTTTCCCCATCTATCCGACTCATTGTTTAGATGGGCACGTGGGTTGGTTCCAGATTTTTGCTATTTTGAAGAGAGCTCAATAAACATGGCTGTGCATGTATACTCAGTGGATAGGATAGTCTTGTGGGTATAATACCCAGGAGTGGTAAGACTGGGTCAGGTGGTAGAGTTCATTTTGAGTCTTTAGAGTTCGCCAATTGCTGTTTCTTAGGGGTAGTGCAGGAGTTTACATTCCCACCAGTAGTGGGAATGAGTGTTCCGTTTATCCAGAACCTCTCCAACATTTTGGTAATCATTTGTTTTCTTTCTCTCTTTTCTTTATTTTTTTTTTTTTTTTTGGCGAGTAAGAGGTTTTGTTTTTAATTTTATTTATTTTTGTATGTGTTTGAATGTCTGTCTTCATGTAGGTTTGTGCACCTGTGTCATGCAGTGCTGCAGAGGTCAGAAGAGGGTGTCCGATTCCCCTGGAACTGGAGTTAAAGATGGTTCTTTGCTGCCATGTGGATGCTGGGGATTGAACCCAGGTCCTCTACAAGAGTGGTCAGTGCTCTTAACAGCTAGGCCATCTCTCCAGCCCCATCATTTGTTTTCTTGATCATAGCCAGCTTTATTGAAGTAAGATGAAATCTTAAAGTGGTTTTAATTTGCATTTCCTTAATTGTTAGTGACATTGAATTTTTTTTAGATGCTTCTCAGCCATCTTCTTCATTTGTGAAGTCTCTGTTTAGCTCTTTACTCCATCTTTTGAGTGGGTCATTTGTTTCCTTGCTCCTTTGTTTTTTGAGTAGTTTATACACTCTGGATGTTATTGCTATTTCAGATATATGAGTAGCGAAGGTTTCCTCCCACTCTGTGGGTTTTCTCTTAACTTCTTTGATTGTTTCTTTTGCTGGAACGAAGCTTTTGAGTCTTATAAGGTCCCACTTGTCAACTGTTGACCTTATCTGTGAAGCTGCTGTCTGATTTAGAAAGTCTTTTCCTACATCTATGTCTTGTAAGTTACTGCCAACATTTTCTTCTGTCATTTTCAGACTTTTGGGTTTTACATTGAGGTCTGTGATCCATTTGGAGTTGATTTTTGTATAGGGTGAGAGGTATGGGATTAATTTTATTCTTCTACAAGTGGAGATCAAGTTTTTCCAACACTATTTGCTGAAGATGCTGTCTTTCCTCCACTGGGTCTTCTTGGCCCCTTTGTCAAATATGAGTTGGCTGAAATTGCATATGCTCAAGTCTGGATCTTCAGTTTTTTTTCCATTGATCCACGGGTCTGTTTTTGTGCCAATATCAAACTTTTTTATGACTGTGGCCCTGTAATATAGTTTTAAGTCTGGTATAGTAACCCCCCTCAGGGTCTTTTGTTTTTCCATGTGAACTTTAGGGTGTATTTATCTAGATCTGTGAAGAAGCTCATGGGGATTTTAATTGAGATTACATTGAATCTGTATATTTGGGTAGGATGGTCATTTTTTTATTTTTTAATTAATTTATTACTTTTTATGTGTATGAGTGTACTGTCTGCCTATAGATTGGTGCACTTGTGTCATGGAATGCCACGGAGGTCAGAAGAGGGCATTGGATTCCCCTGGAACTGGAGTTAAAGATGGTTCTTAGCTGCTATGTGGGTGCTGGGAATCGAACCCAGGTCCTCTGCAAGAGCAGTCAGTGATCTTAACCACTGAGCCATCTCTCCAGCCCTGGATGGTCATTTTTACTACATTAATTGTTCCAATCTATGAGTATGGAGGTCTTTCCCTCTTCTGGTGTATTCTTCAATCCCCTTCAGGGTTTTAAAATTTTCACTGTAGAGATTTTTAGTGTCTTTGGTCAAGCTTTTTCCTAGCTATTTCATTTTATTATTCTATTTTATTTTATTTTTTGAGGCTATTGTGAATGGGAAGGTCTCTTTGTATTCCTTCTTCAATTGTTTGTTGTTGTATTGAATTTTATTGCTGATTTTGTATACTGCTACTTTATTGAAACTGTTAATTGTTTCTGGGAGTTTCTGGTGGAGCTTTTGGCATCTATTAGGTAAATTGTCATGTCATCTGCAAAAAAGGGATAGCTTGACTTCCTCTTTTCCAATTAGTACTCCTTTAATTTCCTTTTCTTGCCTTATTGGTCTAGCAAGCATTTCAAGCACTATATTAAAAAGGAGTGGGGATAGGGGGCAGCCTTGCCAAGTTCCTGACTTGAAGATGAATGATTCTAATTTTTCCCCATTTACAATAATGTTGGCAGTGGGTTTATTGTATATGTCTTTGATTATATTGAGGAATGTTCCCTCTAGACCAATTCCCTCTGGGGCTTTAAACATGAAGGCGTGTTGAATTTTGTCAAAGGCCCTTTACACATCAATTGAGACCATGTGGTTTTTGTCTTGCAGTCCGTTTATGTGCTTTATGACATTTATTGATTTATGTATGTTGAACCATCCCTGCATTTCTGGTATCAATCCAACTTGCTCATGATGGATGATATTTTTGATGTGAATTGGCAAGTATTTTGTTGAGAATTTTTGCATCTATGTTTATTAATGAAATGGGTCTATAGTTTTCTTTTCTGGTTGTATCTTTCTGTGGTTTTGGTATTAGACTGATGCCGGTTTCATGGAAAGAATTTGGAAGATTTCCCACCATTTCTATCCTTTTTGAATAATTTGAGTAGTAATTGTTGTAGATTCTCTTTAAATGACTTATAGAATTCTGCCATAAATCCATCTGGGCCTGGGCTCTTTTTAGTTGGGAGATTTTTTATTACAGTTTCAATTTCCTCATATTGTCTGTTTAGGCTGTTATTGATTTGGAAGTGCTCTTTCTTTCTTTCTTTCTTTCTTTCTTTCTTTCTTTCTTTCTCTTATTTTAAGTATGTAATTTGGCATTAGTGACACTGTGTAGTGTGGCCATTATCACTGTTGGTTGCCACAACTTTTTCATCATCAGGTAGAAACTTTGTACCCATGAAGAAACCTCTTGTTCTTTCTCCCCTAACCCTTGGCAACCCTAGTCTACTTTCTTTCTTTGTAAAGTTACCTGTTCTAGGTTCCTCATGAGTAGAACCATACAACAACCTTTTTGTGAATCCTTATTTCACATAGCAAAACACCTTCAAGGTTCTCTTGTGTCACAGCATTTCTTCCTAAGCCTGGATATTATTCCCTTGTGTGTGTGTGTACTGTACTTGCCTGCCTGCTCATTAACTGGAGGGGGAAAGTTGATTCTACATTGTGACTATTCTAATACCACAATGAACTCTGGTGGTGTGTTTGAAACTTTTCATTCTGTTATTTTGGGGCACATGATCATTTTAACCATTTTCATGTGAGCAAGCCAGTGACATCTAGTAAATCCACAGTGGCATTTAGTGCATCCACAACACTGTCTAGCTCCAGTCATCCCAGAAGAAAACACCTTGCTCATTAAACAAATCACTCCCCATTTCCCTGGTGTCTAGCCATAGCAGCCATGAATCTACCTTCTGTCTTTGGCTTTATCTGTTCAGGCCCTGTGATAGAAATAGAGTTATATGCAATATGTAGCCATAACTTTATTTATTTATTTATTTATTTATTTATTTATTTATTTATTTATTCATCCATTCATCTATTCATTCGTTTTATATGTATGAATGTTTTCCTGCATGTATCTAACTCCACATATGTGTGCAGTGACTGTAGAGGACAGAAGGTGTTGGATGCAGTGTAACTGGAGTCATGGACGGTTGTTAACTGCTTCGTAGGTGCTAGCAACTGAATTCAGGTCCTCTGCAAGAGCAGCTAGTGCTCTTAATCACTGAGTCATCTCTCCAGCCCCAACCTTATTTTTTTAAATGTTTTTATTGTGAAAAAGTAGAAATAATTTTTAAATAACTTGTAAATCATCCAAATTTAATGTGGTCAGATCTTGCTAGCCTTCTTAACTAAAGTCTCTTACTAGGGAGGAAAAGAAGTATGTGAACCGATACTGGAAAGAAATCCGAGTGGGTGACTTCGTGCATCTTCGCTGCAATGAGATCATACCTGCAGACATTCTGCTGCTGTCCTCCAGTGACCCGGATGGGCTGTGCCACATTGAGACTGCCAACCTAGATGGAGAGACCAACCTGAAGCGACGACAGGTGGTCCGTGGCTTCTCAGAGCTTGTAAGTGACCAGGATTTTCAGGGCACCAGGGCATCTAATCATGTGATGCCTCCCCTGTGGGCCTTTGTCAGGCCAGGCAGGTTTTCCTAGTAGAGGGGACTGAGGTTCTGAAGGCACCCCTGCTCTGCTAAGCCCAGGGTCAGCCTGTGGCTGTTGGACTAGGACCCACATTTTGTGACTCTGATATCCACTGGACATTTCAAAATTTCCCAGAACAGCATTTAGTCCTCGCAGAGTTACAGGAGCATTCTCACTGCTAGCATTTCTTGAGCCATTGCGCTAGGTCACTGCATGGTAACATAGCAGAGTGGTGGCCTGTTTTCATGTAGCTTGGGAACATGTTTCTCCTCAAGGGAGTTCTCAGTTCAGCAGCACAACATCCATAGTTGAGTTCTACCTCAAGTGTGCACCAACAGCCATTCATGGGGTGGCTTGAGGAGTAGGAAGAGAGGCTTTTCCCACAAACAAGGCAACGGTTTAAGAAAGGGCTGCCTCCTCTAAGGTTGTGTAGATATACTCAGTGGTAACAATAGGAAAAATTAGGTGACATAAATCCCCAGAGATCAGAGAATGTTTGAAAGGAAGCAGGCAAGCCCCACCCAAACTGTCCTTGTCTGAGTCATACCCTTGTGTTTGACCATCTCCCTACTGAAGGATGCTTTAAGAAGTGGTCATTGAAGTTTACTGCATTTGAGGGAGGGTGTCATTGCAGATTTAACGTGGGCCTTTCCACACACTCCAGCAGAGTTCTTCTGGGCTTAGAACCAGGATCCATGGAGCTGGCTGATAACAGCTGGCTTTGTTTGATATTTTATGAATCTTAAGGAAAGCACTGCAGACACATTTTGAGTAGAGTGATGCCTTGGGCAGGATTGCTAGGGGGCTTAGGATCCCTGCCTCTCATCCTTGAAATTTCCTGACATTTCCCTCAGTCACTATCACAGCAAAGATATCTCTACACAATTCTGGAAGGCTATATGTGATTCTGCATCCTGGGACCTTCCCACTGAACCCTGTGGCAAGGGTTTAAGAGCCCAGCATCCAGCTACCTCCATGGATGTCACTCTGTCACAAACCTTTGGCTTACCATTTGGCCCTTGGTCATTTCTACCACATTTATCCTTGAGTTTCCTTATTTATCTTTGTCTCAAAACAAAAACCAAAAAAACAATAACCCAAACTTCTTTCTTACCAAATATAGTTTGCGAAGCTGTAGACATAAAAATTAAAAAGTACTTGCACACAGGGACACGTGCTTGTAATCTCAGCTACTCTTAGAATCTGAAGCAGGAAAATGGAGAGTTCAAAGTCTAACTGGGCTATACAAGGAGACTTTGCTTCAAATAACTAAGTAAATAAATATAAAGCAATGTGTCTATGCATTTATGCACGTATATATGTACAAATATTTACAAAATATTACATATGTGTATAAATGTACACACACAGACACACACACTCAGACACAGACATGCACAGACAGACACACAGACACACACACACACACACAGACACACACACACACACACACACACACACACACACACTTTTTTTATTTAAATGGAGTGCTCTTGTCCCAGGACAGGAGAGCTGGCAAGTCTCTTAGGGACTTTCCAACTGCTGTGTGATGATCATGTTTTCTTTAATTTCATAGTTGTGGGGGCCCCTATCCAGGGCCAACCCCAGGCCTATAAGGCCAGCTCTTAAGGCGTGACAGTAAGTCATTTGTATGCCTCAGTTTCCCCTCCAGGCCTGCCTGTGTCTCAGAAACTGAAGTCTCCGCCTCCTCTCCAGGAGACAAATGATTGGATGGGGGGCTAGCACTGGAGCACTGACAGCTACAAGGGGGACAAGTCCACACCCGGGTCTCACTGACTCACAAGGAGTGGGCTGCAGAGAGGAGCATGCCATTCCAAAGTAGTGTTGTATGTGGAAGATGACACAGGCCTAAGTAAATGTCAGCGTCTGTAGGTGAGGAAGAAGTAAAGAAACGAAGAACCAGGGAGTAATGTTTGTGTTTGGCATGGGGAAAGGGAAGGCCATGAGACTGACTCCTCAGTTAACTCTCAAGAATGTACTCACTTCCTATCTTCTAGTCTTTAACTTTGGAGCCCAGTCTTACCCCAAATCCTCTGCCCATTTACTTCTCAAACATCAACTGTAACACTCATAGTTTCATGATGTTTTATATAAACAAAGTCAGTTGTAAGTGTGGCCTGGGGTTCTGGATTGAACACAAGGGAGAAAAGGGGCTGAACACAGACTTTCATCACTCTCTACTTTTGGATTCGATGTGACCAGCTGCCTCATTCTGTTACCATGACTCCCCTACCATGATAGACTGTATCCTGTGGAACGGTATGCAGAAATAAACCTCCCTTAAGTGGCTTCTTGTCAGGTAGTTTGTCACAATAAGAAGAGTAACTGATACAGAGAACTATCCTATATCATCCTCCTGGAAGTCCTGAGCAGATAAGTAGAAGTGAGCCATAATGTAGTCAAACTGACTAACAACTGAAATGATGCTGACAATTTTAATAACAGTTTCTTTGATGGTAACCAAAGTCTTCAATGTACATGCACATTCTGATTTTCATATCCAGATATCTCTATCTCTATATCTATCTCTATCTATCTATCTATCTATCTATCTATCTATCTATCTATCTATCTATCTGGTCTTTTTCGAGACAGGGTCTCCCTGTAGCCGCAGCTGTCCTGGAACTCGCTCTGTAGACCAGGCTGGCCTTGAACTCACAAATATCCGCCCTTATCTCTGAATTATTGTTTATACTTTATAATTTTGAAATTCATATATTTATTACTCATCTGGAAAATAAAAGCAGCAAGTTTCTGGCTTTTAAGAGCCTAACAACTGGCAAACTTAACCTCTAACAGCAACATTATAGTGCACATTCTCTTTATTTAAGTAGGTTTTTAATAAAATAGTTTCCTAGCTTCAGACTGATGAAGAACGGATAATGGTCTGGATGCAATTCAAAGTAATATTTTACCAGTTTGGTAAATGTTCAGTTGGAAAGAGTGGACAGTAGGGAAATGAAAATTAGAAGGGATTTTATATATTTGTATTTGTTGAAGATTGATAGATGACCTTGACACTTCCACAGGGACTGAGAGCTCAGTCAGGAGACCAACCACATATGACTGCATCAGAGAAGTTTGATGCTAGGATTTTTTTTTTTTTTTTTTTTGCTTGTTTCGTAGTGCTAGTGATGGAACCCAGGGCATCCTATGTGCTTGGCAGGTGCTCTGCCATGGAGCCACACCTCCAACATAGATGTGAAGCATCTGCAATGTGAGATAAGATAAGAAGACTGAGAGATACAGCCATAACTGCTGCAAGGCTAGGTCCTCCTCAGGGGGCTGTGAGACTCCTGAGATGGCAGAAAAGTTGCTTAGAAGATGTGGTTGGAAAGCCTGCTGGAGGTCTACCATAAAGAGGTCACAGTGAGGTTATGATAAGTATAGCTGCTGCCACTGACCACTCTGAGGCTACACGCTGTGTGTGGCTCAGGTGGGCAGTCCTGGCAACTGTAGTGGACCAAGATCAAGATGGGTAGAAGCCTTCTAGACAGCCACCCCAAGGAGTCCTGCAGGGCCTTTGAGTATGAGGTGCTGGGTGAAGTTGTTGGGAATAGCAGCCTAGCTTGGGATATAGCCCACAAAAGCTTGGTTCGTGATTACCCTGAACTAAAACATGGAGAAAGTGTGGCCAAGACCTGAAGAAAGCTGGAGGAACTGGCCAATGGAGAAACACACATACACACACACACACACACACACACACACACACACACTCACACACTGATCTCTTGGGTTAGCCCTTTCTTCCTCCACCTCTCATCAGTGTCCTCTACTGACAAGACATACATGTTCATAAATTATGGTGAAGTGCTTATTTATTTAGGGACAAATTCTAAGAAGGATGGAAAAGCTCATGTGCTAATTTAAGGAAACAGGGTCAATCTGTGTCCACCCCAGCTAATGCGCAGTATCGAGCTGTAGAAAGAGTCCTGGGGGCTCCCATTAGGACCCGGGTTTGGAATAAATCCATCCCCGTGAGTAGTCAAGGGAAGCTTCTAGAAAAGGAGGCTTAAAACCTGATCTGAAGTGTAAGATGCAAAAGATCAGAATGCCAGTTCTTTTACACATTCACACATAACCATATGTCTGAGTGATGGAGGTGGAGTTGATAAAGTGAAGAATATTGGATAAATCGTACAGAACTAAGGGATGGTCATGTCCCACCCACACCTGACATGTAGGTAGTGATCCAGACATTCAGTACACAGCTCTGTCCACGGAAACTTAAGCTTTTTGGACTTGAAAATAAATATTTGGTTTCAATTTTGGAGTTGAATGATAACATCCAAGGATTCAGAAAGGAACTCCAGTGTTAAACATTACAGTCAAAGCTGTAAGTCACATTTATTCAAACCTCCTAGGTGCCAGACCTTAACATGGCTTCACAATTGAATACAGTAAGCATTCTAAAAACAATTTTCTACATTCTAAAAACAATTTTCTATGAAATGATTAGTTCATAATGTCACCATTGCAAAATAGAAAAAAAAGGAAGTCAGGAGATGTCTTCAAGGTGCCTCTCTGAACAGAGCTGAGGTGAGGGGGTTTTGTCTTCTTGAGCTGTCAGGGAATAGTCTCCAGCATCCAGATTTTCTGTGTGTCATCATAAACTCATTCACATAGACCTGCAGGCCTGACCTGATGTTGTGTCTATTCTGCCACTGCCCAGGGAAGAGTTTCTAGCTTACTTGTAATATTTTCATGGTCATCACTGAAGAATTAAGCATTCTCAAAGCATTTCAACCTATATACAATACTCGCCTTTGCAAACTTTATTTAATCAACAAATATTTATTGAGCATCAGTTAGGCATCAAAGCTGGCGTTAGTCAAAACTAGAAGCATCTTCTCACAGTGTTTACAACATCTGTGTAAATAAGTAATGGATAGAAGGTTGAAGTGTTAAATAACAGGTAGGTATAAATAATAAAGTCAAAAAGACCAAAAAACCCCCAGAAACAGGGCCATGAAACAGCAGGTGTCTGCTGGAGATTCAGCAGAGAGTAAGAGGTGGGCAGGTGGACTTCCCCAAAACCAGCAGTCCAAACCTAGAAGCCCTGCTTGTATTGAAAGGCCCTCCAGGAGTGGCTGCTGTGTAGGTTGATTTACTGGGCACATCTGTACTATTGGACCTCATTGGGCTGCTAGCCACATCAACCCTACACCCACAAGTCTCAAGTCATTGTTGCTTCAAAGTCTGTTAGGCTTGCAGAGCTATCCCTGGCTCCTCACAAATGTGTGGATGAGTGTGTATGGTTTCATGTGCTCTGAATCACTAAAAAACAAAAACAAAAACAAAAAACACCAAAGTGGATGTGGTAACTTTCTCAGGCTGTGGACATTCAAAAAAAGCTGTAAATCAAAATGATGGACAAGTGTCCAGATTTGCAGATTCCAAGCCCTCTTCCTGGTAGACCCAGCAATGGCTGGGCTGTGCAAGTTTCCTTCATGGAGGAGACCCTGTCTTGCCCCAACCTATTTGACAGAATTCAGGGAGCTTGGGAAAAATAATTTTAAGTTTTTGAAATATGTAGAAGACAAGACTTTTCTTTTTATTTATTACCTGTATGTGCTCCCCAAATTATCTCTACCCCAGAAGAACTAGAGACCAAACTACAACTTGTAAGGTAGAGTAGTACCAGGGTTTTTCCCCCTTCATTACACTTTCCAGGTTGTTAGTCTTTTAATTAAATGTAGCCAGCAGTCTCTGCTGTGGAACCCAGTAGAGCAATGTCGTCTGTGTTCTTCTGTGGAAAACAAAGACAGCTGGTTAGATGTTTAGGGTGTTAATTGGATTGGCGGATATTAAGCTTTTATACAAAAATTCCTAGTTTATGTGTTGAAGTGTACCCATCATGATCTTAGCTTATACTATGGGGCATTTTCATCCTTTATTTTAACCTTTATTTAATTTTTCTTGAAGGATATTAAATACAGAAAGGTAGAAATTTCTTTGAGAACAAAATAACTTTATTTAGATAAAATTTTTAATTCTAGACTCTGCGAATAGTCACATTTGGTGAGGTAGAAAAGAGATAAATTATCAGTCATTTTTGCCTCATGAGAAATGGAAGTTTGGCCATACTGAGATTTTGTTTGTTTATTTCTCATTCTGGTGATAGCATCATAGGTTCTTTGTCTTTTGGTCTGCCACATCAACACTTCAAGCCACTTTGATCTTAACAAAAAGTTAAATGTAATAAAGTTGGTAGCTTTAGGTTAAGGTGAAGTATTTGTCCAAAAATATTACTTGTATGGAGCTATAAAGAGTTTTGTAGATGTTTCAGATGATTTCCCAACCAGTGTGATTAGAAATAGTCACTTTTCAGTTGTGGAAAAAAAAGGCAAACTAAAGTTCTAAGACATTTCTGTTTTATTTAAGGTGCTTGATATGCATGTGAAATGCCAATTTTCTAACTCTATTTTCATTATATAAAGGGGGGATGTGTTAGCAATTTTAAAGAGGTTTTTTTTTGTATGTATATAGGTGCATGTGTGTGCCTGTGCGTGCATACATGTGCCTGCATATACACACATCCTTCTGCAGTAAGAATTTATATGGAGTAGTAAGATTTGACAGTATCAGATCTGTTCAGCTGACATAAGCATCTACTCATAAAGAGATATGGGCTGCATGTTTATGTGTATGTCTGTTCACAAGTATGTGTATCTCTAAGTATACACAGATGTGTGTATACAAGTGCTACATTGTTTTGTTAGGTGACAATTTTGTATCCCTTTTATATTTTGTTTTATTTTTTAGAGATAAGAACTTGCTATGTAGCCCAGATTGGCCTCAAACTTGTGATCTTCCTGCCTCAGACTCTTGATGTGCTAGGATTACAGGCATATGCCACCACATCCAGCTTATTATTACCTTTAAGTTTAGAGAAGGATAATCTTTTCTGCATCAATACAGTATGTTCTAGAAATGGCATTTCAGATAAAGTTCTGAGGAATGGAGTTTCCATTCTTGTCACTGACGTGGCTGTGAGTACAGGCCTTGGACCAATGTGCCCAGATGGTCTGTCCACTGCAGAGTGGACTGAAGAACACCCTGTCCCTTGACAAAAGAACCTGCCCAGCGTCATTTCCATTTTGCTTGTTTTGTGAGTAGAGTGGCCAACCAGAGGAAACTTCTCCATGTCCCCAGAACCCAGACCAGATCGACACAATTTACCCTCACTTTATTTCTGAGCTCTGAGAACCAACTTCTGCATTTTTCTACCTGTTCTTGTTTCAGTTTGCATGTAGTCTTCAAATGGAAGCTATGTTTTGGTCCTCATTTTGGTGAGAGTGCATCTTGTAGTCTCAGCCATCCATCGGTAGGAGAGATGGAAGCAGTGACCTTTACAAGGCATGAACTTCACAGGGCATGAAATTGATTTCAGAAAACTGTCACCTACTTGAATGTGAATGGAACCATGTGTTCTTACATCATAATTGGATTTAATAGTGAGATAACTTCATAGCCTTTTCACTTTATTTGTACGAAGTGACTATGCGCTGAAAGGTGACCTAAGGACCCAGTGAGAGTATCAACTAAGCTGAGCCCAGGTCAAAAGCAAACATCTCTCACCTGTCAGTTTCAGAAAATCCATTTTCAGTCACTCAGCGTATCTGTCAGAATGCCTTACTCTGCACTGTCCCTCAACTGTAAAAGACCAAGAAATTTAAGTGTCACTGGCCAGGATGAAAAATACGTGCCTTGGGCTCCAGAAAACAGGTACTTAGGAACATCTAGGTAAAAGTCCCATAGGTCGGGACTTGGATCATAGCTTAAAGTCTCCCCTCTCTTCCCTTCCCCTCCCCTTCCCTTCCTTCCCCTCTCCTCTCCTCTCCTCTCCTCTGCTCTCCTCTCTCTGTCTGTCCATCTCTGGCTCCCTGTCTCTGTCTCTCTGTTGGTTTCTCTCTTGCATACACAAGGTGTATGCTTAGCATGTATGAAAACCTGAGTTCAACTATTAGTAATCTGTGCCCTCCTCTAAGGATTTAACTAGACTAAGCAAAAATGTCTAATTTAACCTTTGTCTTTGAGCTAAAAAGTACACAAATCGTATTCACTTGGATGTACTAACTTTTAGCAGTGGTACCTGTCATAAGTTGAAAGTAAACTTTTCATTTGTGTGGAAAAGAGGCCAACTTAGGTCAATTTCAAAGGCTTACAGATCTAGGTTTGTTTTGGACAAAACATCAAATGGTTGGTTTGTTCATCCGGCCTTTATCAAGCATGAGGAGCCTTGACCACCAGGCAGGAAGTTCTCCAGGGCAGACTCTGAGCCCAATGTCAACACCTTGGCTCTGGGAGTCCCTGTGAGTTGTGCACTGTTGTCATTTCACTGGGGCAGTCTAGAAGGGGGGTCAGGTAGGGTTAGGTTCCAAGGCTGACGTCAGACTGTCTATCCCACATCAAAGATACAAGGCCCAGGTTTTAATCCCAGCTCTTAGGAAGTGGAAACATGAGCTTCTAGACAGGTCCTCAGCTACATAGTGGATTGGAGGCCAGTCTGGGCTACTTGAGATCCTGTCTCAACAACCACAATAAGAAAAACGAAAACAGAAGGCCCTAGAGTGAAAGAATCTTAGATGTCAAGAGAAGAGTGAGTCACTAATTTTTTTGGGTGTAACACACATCACAGTGCCTCTGAGACTGGGATGTCTCAGGTGAGCAAACCACCTGGGGACAGCAGATCCAGGGCAAAAACAACCAGAACCTGGAACTGGGGCAATTCTATGTCAATATCCAGGAGGCCTGTGACCCTCTATGTTAGTCTGCTTTCTGTCAGTGTAGGAAATACTTGAGATAATCAATTGGTAAGAACTGGTTTATTTGGAAGCACAATGACTTGTGGGTTCAGCAGATATGGTGGGGTCACAGGCAGAGGAGAACCACTCATTTTATTGTCAGGAAGGGACTGGAGGTCCCTCCATCCCCCAGTGACCTAAGTTCTTCCTACTGGGTCCAGCCTGTTAGAAGTTCTGTCACTTCCCTACAGCACCATGCTGGAGACCAAAACATGGGGTACACTTACAATCTATAAGTGACATCTTCTGGAAAGGTGAAGAGACACCCTCATACTCATTCCCTGGGTGACAATGACAGCTATACTCCCTTTATCCACTGTGTGACATGCTCTTTTCTGAGCGTTCGCTTGACATTGCTTCATTTAATTCTCGTGGCAACTCTGAGAGAAATGTTCTCAGATGGCAGATGAGTCACTGAGGCACAGAAAGAATCATATTTAAGTGATGGAGTGGGTTTGTACCTGGTGGAGAGGCAGAACCTGGACTATCTCCACAGAGCACTCAAACTGCCACTGTGGAGATCTGAGGTGCTGCACGCAAGGCTGAGCCAGCCACAGCTACAGTAAACCAGAGGAATCCAGAGCAACTGAGATCATGTCTGCAATCAGCATTGTAACTGGTGACGAGTGTCACCATGCCTGCTCCAGTGCTCCAACCCATGACACACAGAAGTCAGTCTGATGGCTGAAAGGTTCTGTAGTGGTTGATTAGTTAGCAACCTATGCTCACTGGCTCGCCAAGTTGGGGAAGTGTGTCTTAAATCCCTAGTTGTTGAAGGGCAAGCTAGGGGATTTGCCTTCTCCAGTGAAGACACAGGTTTGCTGTGATGGTATTCTGATGAACATAGTCAGAAGGGCCCTGTGCTGCCCAGGTGCACCTGGGCCCCCCAAGCTTGGCCCTAGTACCCCCGATGATGTTGGCTGTTCCCACATAGAGAATATACACAGAAGTCCCACCTTACAAAGGAAATGCTCTGAGGAATGGAGGAAAAAGGCAATTTATGTGTGGCCTGATAAATGTGATGGTTAGTATGATGGTGTGGGTAGTGCTCTGGCCTCAGACCCCAGCATCCAGCATTGCTCAATTATTTCAATTTTATTCTGGAATGGAGGCAGCAGTTGATTTGTGTGTCATAGACAGAAGTGGCTAACAGCTTTGGAAGGACCCTTCTCAGCCAGAGCAGTGTGCACATGTTTGCTCAAATGGAGAACCATTGACTCTGGAGCATAAACAACCCAAATTTCTTTTTTTCACACTTCTGGGGACCAGAAGTTTGAGGTCAAGATCAAGGTCTTGGCAGGGTTGGTTCCTTCTTGGGTTTCTCTCTTGAGCCTGTGGATAGTGACTTCCTTACTATGTTACAGAGTCTTTCCTCTGTAACCTCATATCCTCTTCTTATAGGACAGCAGTCATCATGGGTTGGTCCCACACTCATACTTTGCTTTAACTCAAGCACATCTTCAAAGGCCTTGCTGTATTCATCCTGTTCTGAGATTATACATAGTATTGGGAGTGGGGCAGAGCTCAAGCCTCACGGTACACTTTCAGAAAGGCCATTAATCAATCCCCAAGTAGTGTACTATCACACTGATTATCTTCACCAACCCACATAGCTCGTTCAGAATCTCTCAGCTCCCAGAAGAGGAAAGTAGTTTCTCTGGTTTCTCCCTAGAAATCTCAGAAGTAGTATTGGGTGGCTTCCAGGAATCTGACTGCTGCTATCTATATACTTAATGCATGTACCAAAACCTATGAATGACTGGGAATCAAAAGGAGGCAGAGTTTTACTATGGGGAAAATTTCAGAACTCCTACAGAGATTTAAGTATTTGGTAGATGTCACATGTGTCACATGCATAAGTCAAAATATTAATAGCCAGGACAAAACTTTTTTTTTTGCCTTTTTGAGACAGGGTCTCCCTATAGCCCCAGCTGGCCTGGAACTCTCTATGTAGACTAGGCTGGCTGGCCTTGAACTCACAGAGATCCACCAGCCTCTGCTTCCTGAGTGCTGGGATTAAAGGCATGTGGGAACATACCTTTACTACAAAAAACTTTTTTACTAAATATTTCCCATAGAAATTGTGAAGGAGAACCTTTCAACCCTTGATTAAAACTTGCTTTTGATCTTAGAGTTTCCTTGAAGGAAGATTTCCATTGGAAGAGATACTTTGTGTTTTTCTATTCCCTGTTTGTTTTATATTATAAAAGGAATCCCAGCTTGAGCTTGGTTTACACCAATAGTTAAAGAAACGAGGAAAGTAAGAAAAGGAGGAAGGGAGGAAGGGAAAGAGAAGTGGAGAGGAGAGGAGAGAAGGGAAGAGAAGATAAAAGAAGAGAGAAGAGAAGAGGAGAGGAGAAGAGGAGAGAAGGAAGAAAGAACAGTTTTTTTGAGAATCAGTTTGGAAGGCCCTGACCTGGACCCTGAGGTGGGCTTGGTGCTCTGGAGCTAGAGAGATGGAGTGGGGTCTACAGTTTGGCCCACCTGCCCGTACCTGGTAGGTTTCCTGTCCACTGCTCTATTACAAACGTGTGTTTCTAAGTCAGTGTCTGTGATATTAAGGCATTAGGATACATGAGCTTTTATTTTAATTAAAAGAAACCATTTTCCTCTAATTATATTACTCAAAGTCCACAGTTAACTGCTGTGAGCACTGTAGTATGAGCATCTGGGAAGGGTGCAGTATTGACCCTTATTCTCTTTACAGGCTGTTCCTTTACATGGCCTCATGCCACAGTTACCCTACTCCTTGCATCTCGAGTCCCACTCAACTTCTTGTGGCTGAGCGTCAGCAGCAGACATGTCCTTTCCTGCAGTGGTCCTCACTGCCTGTGCATACCAGCAGCTGCTATCAGAATCACCCCTCACCTGTCCCAGGGGGCTTCTGGATCCCCTTTAGGTCTTTATATGTTTCAAGGAATAGAGCCTTTGACTCATGGATGTATAGGTAATGTCCTGGTATACTCTGGGTTCCAAAGGGTTTAGCACCATGGCCTAAGGTAGTCTTACAAGGTCAAGTGGCTCTTCTAAAGTCACACGGCAAGCTTGGCATTTGGGTTCCAGAGCCTGCTCTCCAAATGTCCATTCTACTGTAACATCTGGCTGTAACATTTGTTTTTTTCAGATTTGCAGTTTCTGGTCTGTCCTGCACTTTGGACACACAGCAGCTGGCCTGGCACCTTGCTCACCTTCTTAATAGTGCTGTGTCACACCTTGCAGTTTTTTTTTGTTTTTGTCTTTTCGAGACAGGGTCTCCCTGTAACCCCAGCTGTCCTGGAACTCACTCTGTAGACCAGGCTGGCCTTGAACTCACAAAGATCTGCCTGCCTCTGCCTCCCAAGTGCTAGGATTAAAGGCGTGCGCCACCACGCCCGGCCACTATGCAGTTTTTATCTCTGCAGTCAGCCCACACTTGGCATCAGTGGCTGCCAGGATGCTGTGCCCAAATTACAGTTCTGACCTTGGCACTCTGGCTCCAAAGCCTGCAGTGGCAGGAGGCACCTTGAGCTATCTAGTAAAATTGAGGACTGGCTTTCTAGACCAGAACGAGTGGAAGGTGATTTGATTACTGTGCACAGATATGACTGCAGTATGCTGCACAGCAGAGCAACCTGTCTAAGGGAGCTACAGAGGGCAAGAATCCAGGCAGAGCCAAATGTGTATGTCTGCACATACACATACACTTACACACATGTACAGTGTATATGGGATGCTCTTAGGGGAGCACTTATTTGAAAAGAAGTTTCTACTGACTTAGAATATCAACAAAACTTTAACTAGATTATTTTTAGAATATTTCCCATGATCGATGTACTGTGACTTGGTGGCTCACCAAGTGACAGTTCTGGCCCCCGACCTGGCTTTGCTCCCAGAAGTTTTTGCAGAGGCGCAGTGAGCCTTCTGCTGTGAGCACAAACAGTAAGCTCCGAGGTTCTGGAACAGAGGGACCTGGGCTTCAGGAGTCTCCTCACCTGCTGGCTGTAGGGACTGAGGCCCTACTTATCCTTCTGGCCTCTGAGGGACAGGGGCCATAAGGGGCCTCCTGAAGTTGGTGGAGGTTGGATGGATGAAGCACTCCATGTGGGCTGTAGCCTGTTTACAGTACACTGCGTATTTAGTAAGGATGGCTGTTGTGGCTGTCCGGTTGACCGGAAGGAGCAGCTAGCTACTCAGGCAAGGCCCGCAGAGCACCCTGGACACGCACTGAGTAGCGATGTTTGTTTGAGCTCTTAGGGCTGCATCCTGTCCTGTCGCCAGCAGAGGTGTGGCTGTGGTGTGTGGAGAGTGAGCTGGCTCCTGGCATGTGTTCACTTTCCACCTTCTGTCTCCAGCTGGCCTGAGGAGTGGTCAGAGAAGGGGGGAAGTGGGAGCCTCTGGAGCCAGGCCAAAGGGGCAGTGTCCCTGTGTAGCTCCAGAAGGCTTCTTAAACTCTCTAAGATACATGAAACACTTCCCTGTGCTAGGTCTCACCCTAGGCACTGTGATTAAAACTGGAAAAACAACAGATCAAACCCCAAGTCTCCTTGAGGTCAAGAAACTCAAGCTGTCAATTAGGTAGAAGTGACTCAGACCAAAGCCTGCGTGTGCTGCTGAGACCAGACCAGGAAATGAGGCCCTGTGCTCCCAACCTACTCATGGACCTTAGAGTTGCCTTCAGGGTGGAGGGAATGCCAGTGTCCTCAGTGCTCAGCACTGGCCATCCAGCTTCCTCCCTCATAGCTACCAGAAGAAAAGTACAATTGGAGCCTGGGCCAGTGGACTGGGGCTTCTGCTACTGCAGCTCTTCGCCCTGTATGATGTGCACATAAAGCCACACCTTGTGTCCACCTCTTCCTGCTGGCTCAGAGGACGAGCATCAGGAGGAAGGTGCTGGTTAGGCCTCTGGCTGTCAGGTATTATGGCCTAAGGAGGACCCTAGCAGAGTGGCAACTGAAGATGTGATGGCTATGGTACAGCAGTCAAGGGAAGCTGTGGGATCTGCTTCCTGCCCTGACTACATTCTGAAAAGTCATTCAGTCTCTCTGGGCCTGTTTTAATATCTGCAAAATGAGTATATCAAGTCCTTGTCACCCACCCTTAGCCCAGCACCTGGTGGGCAGGGTGGTCTTCCTGGCTATCACTGATGCTCCATACCTGCCCCTCCTGGCATAGAAAAGCTGTTTGATCAAAGAAGCTGGCCCACTGATTGCTGCCTGGAGAGTGGAGCTGAAGTTGAGTAAGGATACAGGGAGAAGGACAGAAAAACCTGTCCTGGCAGTGAATACCACAGTCTGTCTGAGGCAAGCTGTGCTGCTGTCACATGGTCTGTTTTACACAGTCCCACCCACCATCTGGGAGTCAGCTGACACTTGACCAGGGCTGTGGGCCTCTGACTCCATAGGACTTTTCAGCATGAAAAGTCCTATGACTTCCATGACTGAATCACATTGGGCCCTGTCTTGCTTATAACCCTATGAGTGACCCATCTCCTGTGCTCAGGGCAGGACAGCACTGCTGCAGTGAGGCATGGGATGAGGCAGGAAGTTCTTCAGGCTGGAATACAGGGTATGGATAATACAGAGCTAACTAAATCCATAGCTTTAGACTGAGCAAGGGTTCAAGGTACAAGGAAACCTAGGTAAAGAGAGGACTGTTGAGCTCCGCTGTACAGGGTGCACACAGTACTGCCACTGGGAAATTCCCTATGCTTTTTATCAAATGTTGCCGTTATTGGCTGCTGTCACACAGAGTAGAGGATTCTGGTTTAAGGTGCTAGTGGCTGTCATCAGAAAAAAGATTGTCTTATTTAGTTCTTCCTGCTTTAATAAAATGTCAAACTGGGTTTTATAAATAATAGAAGTTTATTTTCTGCAACTCTGAAGGCCCAAAATGAAGATGACAGATCTGGTATCTCGTGAGGACTGGCTTCTTAAACTATTGACAGCCATCTTGTCCTCTCCTCATTTAGCCAAGAGAGCAGCAGAAAACTCTCTCCATTTCCTGTAGTAAGGGTACTAGTCCCTTTCATGAGGTCTACCCCTCTGTGACCTAACCACCTTCGACAGGTCCTGCTTCTTAATGCCATGGGACTCAGGGTTAGATTTCAACATAAATTTTAGAGATCACAAAGATTTCTTCAATAGAAGGGCCCTTGCCCTGGATCAGGCAGAACTGCATCATAGTTCTGAGGGTGGAAAAACTGTTTACCTGAGATTTCTTGTAGCTGCAGGCTCTTGCTCCATAGCTGGGCCTTGTTTTCGGGGAAATGCACATTCCTAGGGTCATTCCCAGATCCACAGAGGCAGGATCTGTATTTTGATCGGATCTTGGGGATTCATATGCCTTCAAGTGTGAGAAGTACTGCATGATCGAGTTCTACCCGGACCCAGAGGGGCACATTTTTCTTTTGCAATTGTTGCCCTGTGTTCTAGACACTAATAGAACATTCAGCCCCTATGTCTTTGCCTTCCCAATATTTCCATAATTCACTAAGACACTTCTATTTATAATAGAAAAAGTACACACATGGAGTGCCTTTTACAAAAGACGTTCTTTTGAAAACCTTTGGATGAAATAAGTTTTGAAAACTGCTTTCCTATAGATGTCATTTTAGGGGTGCTTTATTTATATTGCTTATTAATTGATCTTCCTACAAGGAAAAGCTTATTGGTCTCTGATTTATTACACAATGTAGTTATCCACAACATTATTCATAGGGAGCCCATGTTTGCTGGGGTGAACCCTTTTATAGCCAATGCTGCAGAATCAGTTGCTGCAGTGTTGCTGTGTCCTCATTACTAACCTGTGGTCCATTGTCCATTCAGTTTCTCTAGAGAGGCACAGAGGACTGGCACACCCCTCAACCACACTTGGCCTGGGCACCTATTCAAGCTGACTTATGCAGTTCACCTCACATGCATGTATGTGGTGTCCTGTGGTGTTTTCCTTGGGGAGAATATAAGAAAAGGGAGGAGCCTTCCTGAAACTTCAGCTGAGGGACCTGGTGGAGTGACCACTCTGCCTCTGGTTCTCAAAGGTTCCTGGAGAGGGTCACCATGGCCCCAAAGTCCTCCCCATGGAACCAGAGTGCCAAAGAGCAGAATGGTGTACTGACTAGAAGGTGTAACATTGGGCAGGAAGATTACTGACTGGGCAGGAGCCTGGCCACAGCACAGTCCTGAGACCTCACCTGGATCAAGGGTTCTTGGTATGACTGGACATTGTGGGGCTGTAAATCTCTGCGGCCCTTCCTTCCCTACCCACTCTGTAGTGCCTTTTATGAAAAAGGGCAAGGATCTTTCAATAAACTGGTGTGGGTGGCAAGAGATGGAATGAATATGCTGCTGTGCCCCAGCTGTCACCACCTCCCAACCTCAGTGACTACTGTGTGTTCACCATGTACTGGGGTCCAGGTTTACCCTTAGCACCCTGGCAGGTGTGAGACTATAACTCTCTCTATTTTATAGACACAGTGGACACATAAGAACATAAGAGGGGCTGGAGAGATGGCCTAGCTGTTAAGAGCGCCGACCGCTCTTACAGAGGACCCGGGTTCGATCCCCAGCACCCACATGGCGGCTGAGAACCGTCTGAAGCTCCAATTCCAGGAGAACTCCAGTTCCAGGGGAATCCGAGACCCTCTTCTGAACTCCGCGGCGTTGCACGACACGGGTGCACAGACTTGCATGCAGACAGTACATTCATACACATACAGAAATAAATAAAATTAATTAAAAAAAAAAAAGAACATAAGAGAGACTTGTGAGAGAGACACAACCTGAAGTGCCAGGGCTCAGGCTGATGCATGCCCCCTCCTGATGGTACACTCACAGTCCATCTTCCTTGGGATTAGCTTCCTGTAGGGAGAGATTGCAGTTGAACCTGGGCCTCGTTGTTAATATATAACACATCCTACCCTGCAATGGTACGGTACTAGGAAAGGTTCTAGAGTTCTGGGTTGGGAGACTATCTTTGTTTCTTTTCCTATTGTGATAAAATACTCTGGCAAAAGCCAATTAAGGGAGAAGGTATCTATTTAGCTCATAGTCAGGGTTCATCATGATAAGGAAGGTCACTTTACATTTCCAGTCAGAAGAAAGCAGTGAATACATGCATACTAGTACTCAGCTGGCTTTCTTCTCCCTTACACAGTCTGGGATCCTCTGCCTAGGGAACCGTGCTATCCACATGGGTGGGTCTTCACACTTCAGTGAAGATAATCCCCCACAAATACGTGCAGAGTCCCACTTCCCAGGTAATTCCAGAGTCTGTTTAGTTGACCGTTAACACTGGCTTTGTGGGGCCTTGGATTTGACGAAAGCTCCAGGGTCGCTGAGATATCCTGTAAGTGGCTCTGGGAGGAGGAATGTGCTCCTTTGCAGGAGGGAGCTGAGTGGCCCTGAGCATTTACACTCAAGATGGGGATTGGATCTTGCCAGCTGAGGCACCTTATCAGTTCCTTCCTCGGGAAAGGAAGGCCTAGGCAACACTCTGGGCCTTCCCTAGGTCCTAGTAAGTCCTACTTTCTCCATGTTCTGTCTGTGTGCTCTACTTCAGCTGGACCCAGCACAAAAATCCTGTCTTCGCGGTCACTGTTCCTGGGAGGTTTCCCATCTCTCATCCTGTTAGTATGCACCGCATAGACAGGACTTCAGCCATCCACACTGCATCCACAACCTCAGAGAAGATGGAGCAATTTGCTGCCAGTCTCGGGCCCAGCACATGAGAGACCTGAGATCCCTGGTTGGATTTGTCTGACTGCTCTCCTATCCTTTGCCCTCACAGTTAAGCAGTAGTTTCCAAGCTTTCCAATCATGCACCCTCATTTGTGTTTATTTCCTTATAAATTAGATTGTGTGTATGGGGTTAAACCATTTCTAAATTGTCATTCTTGGGATCTAATCCATGTCCTCACATATGGCAGACAAGTGTTGTACCCCCAGTTCCTATTACTGTAGGTCAAAATACCACTTTGTTGATTTTCACTCTTCCAAAATACCCCAGAATCCAAAACTTTATCACTGACATGACACCACAAGTAGAAAATGATATAAGAAATGTTGTTTCATACACAAAAGCATTTAAAAATTGTATAAAAGTACACTTGGAGTGTGAATGCAGGTGTGTATAATATGTAAATAAATGGATTTCATGTTTAAACTTGGGTCCCACCCATGTTGTATCATAATATTTATGCAGACATCCCAGTATAAAAAAAATCATGAGATTTTAAACAGGTGTCACCAGAAGCTCTGCCCCTTGCCTCTTGTTCCCTTAAGGTTGAGCTGCCACCAGCTGGGTTCTGCACAACCCCTGGAGACCAACCTGGCTTGGGTGGCTGTGCAGGCATTAATTTCTGCTTGTCATACCTGTGAATGAATGGGTCCTTTTTGTACATTTGCACGACAAGGGGACTGGATGGGCAGGAGCCCTGTGCTAAGAAAAGCTGGGAAAAGCATACGTTTCGGGGCTGGAGAGATGGCCTAGCGGTTAAGAGCGCCGACCGCTCTTGCAGAGGACCCGGGTTCGATCCCCAGCACCCACATGGCGGCCGAGAGCTGTCTGAAACTCCAGTTCCAGGAGAACTCCAGTTCCAGGGGAATCCGAGACCCTCTTCTGAGCTCCGCGGCATTGCACGACACGGGTGCACAAACCTGCATGCAGACAGTACATTGATATACATACCGAAATAAAAAAAAAAAAAAAAAAAAGAAAAGCATACGTTTCTCCTCATCGCTTACTGCAGTGGTAGCCCAAGAGGTTAAACTCAAGCATGCTGCCTTCCTGCGTTTCTGTTTCCTACTTTTTCTTCTGCTTTGGTTTAGATGACTCAGTGGACTTCATGTAAGGGGTGTAGGTTACAATAGGAGGCTCTCCACCAGCCCTGCAGGAATTGAGAGCCCCTCTGCTTTGTGAGGACAGAGCTAGAATCACCTGCTCCCCACAGAAGATGTAGGCTGGAAAGGGGCCGAGCTCAGGTTGTTGTGAGTTGCTGTCTGATTCTAATCCCTGGTTAACAAGGAGAGAGCCTTTCATTTGCTTGGGCTTTGATCCTCAGGAGGATTAGGGATTTGGCAAGCATGAGCGTGGCTAGCCAGTTAAGTGTGGGATTTAGAGCATTGTTCTAATCATCTCATGCTGGAAAGGCTGCTGTTAACCAGCTTGGCTGAGCCAAGCAAGCAAGCGTGGATTCTGGCAGTGCGACCTCTGCTGGCTGCAGGGTGAAAGTCTCAGGAGAAAGGCTGATGGACACTTTCAGTGCACACAGCAGGGTTTATAAAGCCAGCCCCTTTCTCCACTCCCCAAGCCAGGTACCAAAGGGCATGGCAAAGCTTAAGAAAGAAAAAAGATTGATAGAGAGGGTTTAGCTTCCTGCTTGGTTCCAGGAGAGACCAGTTATGTGCCAGTTACATGCCCTTTGAAGCCCAGTTTCCTTGTATGCATAACAAAAATTAAACAATACTTCCTGCCTGAAGGATTAGAGACAGATTAAGACACAGTTCTCTGTGATTGAATGCGTCTCCTGAAAGTTCTGCTGGAAACTTAAATCCCTACATGATATGTTGATGCTGTTTGGAGGTGGGGCCTCTGGGAGGTATAGAGAATAGTCATGAGGGTGGAGCCCCCCAGCTGTTTTAGTGGCTTTATAAGAAGAGAGAGATCCTCCACCATGTTATGATAAAGCAGGAAAGCCCTTACCAGAATCAGGTACTATTACCTTGGACTTCTCAACCATTGGAACTGTGAGCAAATAAATTATTCTTCACATGCTACCTAGTGTCTAGCATTTTGTTACAGCAACAGGAAGCAGACTGGCATGCAGCTTGTACTCAGTAAATGGTAGCACTGTAATTAGTAGTTAGCTGCTAGGTGGGTGCTGTGTACTATTGGTGTTTCTAAGGACAGAGTAGGAGCCTGGCAGGCTAAGCCTAGGGAGATGGGGAATTTAGGTGGGAGGTGAAGCAGACTGAAGAAGGCTGTGGGACTTCCATGATGGGGATTGGTGCAGGAGGGACTTTGGAGAGTCTAGGAGGAAGTGAATCCCTGGATGCCTTGAGAGAGTTTCTACAAACCAGAAGTTGGCTGTCCACTCTTGCCTGGATTGAGTCTGCCTCACCAGTTGTTAATATTCCAAGCCTAAGCAAGCAGATGGTAAATTAATTATCTATAATTAAAAAGACACCCGGTTCCACTGAAAATAATTTATTTCAAGAATTCCATAGGCAAGCAGTTCAGGCTTTGGAGGAGTAAACCCTGGCTATCAGCAGATTACATTTGCTCCACTGTGCACTGAGTGCAGGTGGAAAAGCAATTATGTTTTTACAGAAATAAACTTTTCTTTCCTGAAGATGAGGCTACCTTTGGATTGGTCACATCAGAGTGTGGCTTCTGAAGGACAGGAGACTCATTCAACCCCTGCCATTTAAGACTTTCTGGGAAAACAAAACAATACAAAGAGAACACATACATACACCACACACACACACACACACACACACACACACAAAGATGCTACAAAAATTGACAGGTAACTCATGTGTTCTCATTTCCCTTATAAAAATAAACTCGCCGGATGTGGAATGCTTTGATGACTTAGTAGATACATATTTAACTTTGTAAAAATTTCCAAATAATTTTCCAGAGTGGCTGGAATATACCCCAATAACAGTGCCCAAATGTTCCAACCTCTTATCATCTTTAGGGACACCTGGCACTGGTAAATGGTCAGCCAATGTTTCTATTTGGTCTTGTCGAGACAGGGTCTCCCTGTAGCCCCAGCTGGCCTGGAACTCACTCTGTAGACTAGGCTGACCTTGAACTTACAAAGATCCACCTGCCTCTGCCTCCCAAGTGCTAGGATTAAAGGCTCGTGCCATCATGCCTGGCAAAAGCTCATATTTTTATTTTATTTATTATTATTATTATTATTATTATTATTATTTGGTTTTTTTGAGACAGGGTCTCTCTGAAGCTCCGGCTATCCTGGAACTCACTATGTCGACCAGGCTGGCCTTGAACTCACAAAGATCCACCTGCCTCTGCCTCCCAAGTGCTAGGATTAAAGGCGTGCACCACCATGCCCGACACTCAGCTAGCTTTTTTTTTTTGGTCTCCCTGTAACCCCAGCTGTCCTGGAACTCACTCTGTAGACCAGGCTGGCCTTGAACTCACAGAGATCCGCCTGCCTCTGCCTCCCAAGTGCTAGTAGAATTAAAGGCATGCTCCACCACACCCGGCTCATAGCTTATATTTTTAAATATAAACACTAAGCAGGATCTACTGATTTCCCCATTGTCCAGCCCTTGGTAATCTCTTACTTGCTTATTCTGTCTCTATACATTGACCTATATTAGATATTTCTTATAAATGAAGTGATACAAAATATTTGTGTGTGTGTGTGCGCGTGTGCGTGCGTGCATGTGCGCTCAAGTTGCATCCATGTCATAGGTGTATCAGAATTTTATTCCCTGTGTAGCTAAGGAATAGTCCATTGCATGCGTACACCACATTGTGTTTATCATGATGGAAACATAGACTGTTTCTGCATTTTGGCTCTTGAAACAAGACTGTAGTAAACACTGGTACTCAAATATCTTTTTGAGTTCCTGTTTTCAAGTCCTTTGGCTTATTGGGAATGTAATGGCTTGGTCATATGTAATTCTGTGTTCAGACTTTGACAGCTGTCTATTTTCCACAGTAGCTGCATAATTTACACCCCACATCTCTGCTGACACTTATTTTATTTTTGTGTGTGTTCTAGTAGATGGGAGGTGGCTTCTTGTGAATGATTCCCATTTTCCTACTGACCCAAACAACTACTGTGCTTTTTCGTCTATTTACATATCTTCTCTGGGTAAATACTCCTTCTAGTTTGTTATTCTTTATTCTTGCTTTGTTTTTTGTTTGTTTTTTGAAACAGGGTCTCATTGTGTACCTGGGTAGCCTAGAACTTACATTACCTGGCCTTATGGCAATTTTTCTACTTCAGCTTCTTAGGTGATAGAATTACAGTTATGAGCCACACAGTTGGCCCATTTTATGGTTGGTATATTTTTGTTATAATTTCTTTATATATTCTAGACATTAAATTCTTATCAAACATGAGTGTATCCATTCTGTAGGTCCTCTTTTCATTTTAATGATAACATCCTTTCATGTAACACTGTTCTTAATATTTAAAATTTTCTTTTCTACTTCTTGTTGCTTCTCAGTTTACGATCATATTTAAGAATCCATTGGTAAATACAATGTCGGGAAAATTTACCATATTTTCTACTAATAGTTTTAGATTTTTTAAGTCATATTTAGAGCACTGACCCATATTAATTTTGTGTATATGGTACGATGTAATAGTCTAAATACATTATTTTTTGTTTGTTTTATGTGGTGTGTGTGTGTATGTATGTGTGTGTGTGTGTGTGTGAAGTGTTTTTTTTTGTTTGTTTGTTTGTTTTTTTGATACAGGGTAACTCTGACTGGCCTCTAACTCACTATATAGTTCAGGCTGTTTTGAATTCACAGAGATCCCACCCACTTTGGCATCACAGGTGCTGGGATTAAAGGCCTGTGCCACCATGCAGAGAATATTGTGTTTTTTGAGACAGGGTCTCTCACTTAATCTAGAGCTCATTGATTTGGCCAACGAACTCTGGAGATGGCTTGTCCACATTACCTTGTAGACAATGCATTGCCAGGCCTGTCTTACATGGGTGCTGGGGATCTGAACTCAGGTCTTCATGCTAATGTGGCAGGCACTTACCAACTGAATCATCTCCCCACCTCTGTCTTATTTTGTCTTGTTTCATTTGAGAACAGGATCTTACTGTGTAGCCCTGGCTGGTCTTGATCTCACTGTGCAGACCAGGCTGGCCCAGAACTTGAAGTAATGTTTCTGCTTCTGCCTCCTGAGTTTGGGCAAATATTATTTTGCATGGGGAAATTCAGTTGACCTGGCACCATTGAAAAGACTTTTATTTTTCCTACTCGGTGGGCTTGACAGCCATTCAATGATCAGTTTACTGTATGTATAAGGGTTTATTAAGAGGCTTTCTGTTTTAGTCCATTAGTCTATTTTCTGTCCTTTTAGTAGCACTGTACTATTTTGATTACTCTAGTTCTTTGGGGGTAAATTTTGAAACCAACTTCTATCTCAGAGTTGTTTTGGCTATTTTTGAGCCCGCTAAGTTCTGCATAAATATCCTTCAACCTTTACGTTGGCTCTAGGGATCAAACTCAGCAGCCCCGTTTACCCACTGAGCCTTCTCACCAAATTTATAATGTAGCTTTGATTTTCAGCATTTTGCTCTTTATGACTTTTATTTGACCAGGTCCTCGCTGTGATGCTCCTGGTGTCAAGGGCTTCTCTGCCTTCCATCCAGGTGCCGGAGCTTCAGACACACACTGCTCATCTGGCTGGCTTTCTGCATTTTGATGTATTGTGCCTACCAATGGCCTTTCTTCATTTATGCTTATTTAAGGTTTTAAATCTGTAGCGCTTTCTAATCAATTTTCCAGACCCTCAGCTGTCATCGGAAACTGTCATGCACAATTATTTCTGTCCTTTGCTTGGAAGCCTTAGCTGCACATGTCAATTCTTTCCCTCTTTGCCCTGTGTTCCTCACTTCCCAAGCTATAGTTCCTCTAAACGGTGTTTTTTTTCCTGAAGTTGACTATCATTAATTTCATGTCTGCCAAATATAATAACAGATTTGTCAAGTCTTAAATTGGAATTTTGGGGCTCTTTGTTTTTTCAAGCTATTTGACCACATTTTAGTTGCTAGTGCTTCTGAAATCTCAGTCTTGTCTTTAGCTTGATGCCCATAAGAAGCAAGGTAATTTTAATGTGTTTGTATTCCTGTTCCTATTCCAAGTTTTATTGTTTTTTGTTTTTGTTTTGTGATGGTGTATCTTTTTCATGACTTATCTTTGTGTATCTGATATTGTACTTGGAAATTGTTTTTGTTTTTTTTTTTACAAATAATTCAAAGACTTGGATCAGATATGTATGCAGGTATGCACGTATGTATGTATATATACATATCTATTTGTCTGTCTATATATAGAGAGAACCTTCCTGTCTCTGGGTACTCTAGCAATGTAGAGTCATCATAATCCAACTTCAGGATTGAGATTTTTCTGGCCTTCCAATTGGCTCTCAACTGGACAACAGTTTGCACAAAATGAGCTCAACAACATTATAAGGTACATTTCATGCTGCGACGGGAATCTTCCTTCCCGTTCCTTCTTTCTGTGGGTGTAATATTTCATGCCCCTCTCTTGATAGCCCTGTTGATAGACAGGGGAGTAGTCCCCAAAGATGGCCTCATTTTGATCCTCTGACCCTGGTGCTATGTTGAGTTAATGGCATGGGGAAGTTCAGGTCACAATTGAAGTTTAAAATGGTCCTCCAGAGTCTCCCAAGGTGCAGAGATAATCCCAGATTATCCCTGTGGGGTTAGATTGTCCCTCAGTGAACAAAGGAGGTTGTCAAAGGGACACATCATGAGAAAGGATTTATCTTCCCAATGCTGACTTTGAAAATGGAGGGAAGCCAGAGGCCAGAGGTGGTGGCCTCTCGAAGCTGGGAAAATGGAGAATGGACCCCCCACCCCCCCAGCTTCCACCTTGGAGCCAGTACCTTGACTTCAGCGTAGTGAGACCCATTCCCAAATTTTGACCTGGAGAGCTTCAAGGTAACAGGTTTGTGTGTTTTCAGCCACCCAGTCTATGGTTCTTCTGTTACAGCAGCAGTAGACATGAATACAAGCCCTGGGCTATAAGGCTTGTCCTACCAGCTCCACTCAAATTTTCAACTTCCTCTTTCAGAATTTGCAGACTCCCCTACTAGAAAAGGGCTCGCAAGACCCAGCTCTCAATCTGTAGATTCCTGCCTTTGTAGATCTCAGCTTGATGATTGTTTCCCTTTTGGGAAACATCTTTGGGCAGCAGATTCCGTCCAGCACCCCCTTGTCTGAAGCCGGAGCTTTTGTCTGAACTTCCCAGGCCTTCATGCTGATCTTTCTTTTGAATCTGATGACGGAGTTCATCTGGTTGTGGTTTAGAATTTCACGTTCCTGCTGTCATTTCATCATGCATTCATTCTTCAGGTTAGCGGAAGAACTTCTTAGTTGGACTCCTCTCTATATCCATTAACTAAATTTTTTCTAAAGCCAACAGGAAGACCTTGCTCTTGTACTCCATGTAGCTCATGGGTCCACTTTCTTGTAAGTACACTTGAGGCTCCAGCTCTCTTCTTCTTCTACACTGCCCTCTAGCAGGATGGCTTTTCTCTAACAGTCTGGTAAGCCCCCAAACATGCAGGTCACAGACAGGAGCCCGTCTTTGCTGACATCATCCCTCCTATATATAGTCATGTAAGAGTCACAAAGTGGCTGGTACTGTGAGGCAGGCAGGCTGACTTGTGTGCTGGCTGCCAGATTAGCTTGGCAGAGTAACCACTGAAGATGTGTTTCCTGTTGTGGCACTGGATCGATTAGAATGCTTTTCAAGCAGGCTATTAAAAAAAAAAAAAACCAAAAAAAAACCACCACCCCCCATTTAGGTGTTGTGTGAAATAGCTCTCCTTACTTCCTGTCTGAATGCACAGCCAGCCCTTGATTCTCTTACACACATTTACTAAAAGGTAATGTGGGGCTCAGCTGACAATTGCAGCCTACTAAGGCAGCAGGGAGTGTTTGTGACCAGGAGGAAGAGAAAGGCTTTGATTTTAAGAATTCAGGCTCAAGGGCAGCACTCTGAGCCTTTGAATTTTGTTACCATCTAAATGAAGCTTCCAAGGTTCTGGGCTGTGAAGCCACCAAGAGGCAGGAGAACAAAGGATAAAAAGGTGGGAAGAAAAAGGACAGAAAAGCTCTTACAAGCTCAGGACAGATGGGCAGGGACAAGGTGGCTTTCTACTCTCAAAGAACTGTCACGTAATCTCTAATGCTTGGGTTTATGACAAGCAAATTGGCAGTTACAAATAAATGTGAACAACTCAAGAGCCCCCTTAGTCCATTTTCCAAATATCTACCAGAAATTTTGAGCTTCCCAGACTCCACTTGTAATGGGGACATGTGTGAATCCCTCTGGGTAAGGACCATGAATGTCCTGGTGCTATCCTCATCACACCGATGATGCCAAGAAAGGGTGTGGCACACATAGTTGTCACACACTAAGGTATCTTCGAAGTTGAGTGCTTTGTCAGAGACTGCTGGGCCAGCCTACTTATGCATGACTGTATTTAAGACACCTTAAATAACACAACCACAGCTATTACTGTTATACATTAAATTTAATTTAAATGGGTCTTGTGATAATTCCTGTTCAGTGTTTGTATCTGGGAATAAACTGATAGTGTAAACACTGAATCCTTAAGCTGACTGGGAAATTATCACTTTGAGTTTTCTCCTTATATATATGTTTGAAATTATCTACTCCTACCCAAAACAGCAAAGTTCCTATTTGAATGCTTATTTGTTTAATAAACAGGTTTGAACACCCACTGACACCAGGGGGACCAGAGTAGACTGGAAAGACTGTCTCCTAACAATTTGAAGGTGTTGACTTGGCAAAGCAGTGCTGGCAGAGACCAAGTTCTCTCATTCATTTGTTCACTCACTCATTTGGTATCGGGCCATCTGGCTTCTTGTGAATTCCCATAGCACCAACAGGCTTCTGTGGAACACAAATTGGATTAAAACTGCAAAACAAAAGAGTTGGGATAATTATTCCATTAATGTGGGTTAAAATGCCTGCCTAAATTAGTTCAGTATTCTTCACCCATTGTCAATAGATGCAGAGCTAGATTAGATTAGAGGCTGTGAAGAAATCATCTTTATTGTTAGATGCACCATGCTTGGGTTTGGACTCTGATTTCTTGAACTGTGGAGAAGGTCCTATCTTCCCCAGCCATTGGGTGAGGCTTGATGGTTGCAAACAGCAGCAGGCAGGGATTCTAGTCCCACAAGAGCCCAGCACAGAGCTCTGGAACAACACAGAAGCATGTGGTACATGAGATCTTTCTAAAATAAACACGCATCACCCCGTGGACCATACATGTGAGCCTCAGGCTCTGTGCTGGTTCACAGGGCACAGAGTTCCTGTTCTGGGACTTGTAGTTTAGCATAGGAAGGGTAGGTCCCCTCAGCCTTTCCCAGCGATGAATGAGGCTGAGCTCTCATGTAGCATTGTGCAGGGTCTGAGAAGTAGCACCTGCCTGCTCTCTTTAAGGTGCTGACAGAAGCTTCTTCTGAAGAGACAGCAGTGAGTGCTAGGGCAGCTAGCTAGCTGCAGCGGAGGGAGGGCAAGGCAAGCTGCACAAGGGGTGTTGGTCTTGGCCAGAGCTTTCACTGTTCCCAGGGTAGGAATGAGGGCCGGATAAGTAGTCAGGAGAGTGACTCTGGCAGAGCCTCTGTGTTGGCGTGTGGTTTTGTTCCCATAAGGTAAGCATCAGACCTATGTGATCAGGCTGGGCTGGCTCAAACTTGTGGTGGGTGGTGAGACCTAATCCAGGAAGCCCAAGATGGCATTAAGGCTAGAAGGGCCTGGAGTTCCTGTGATCTAGGAGTATCATGAAAAAATGGCACAGGGTTTTCTGGGACTCAGAAGCAGCAGATGGAGGCATGTTTTGCATGTCCTTGTCCAGAGGCAGCAGTGGCTCTTCCCAGCAAGTAGGTGCTGCTGTGCATTGTATGACATTTCACCATGCCCCTCAGGACCCATGTGATGCAAAGACCATTACAGGAGGTCTCAGATTTCTGTGGACAGTGCAGCAGCAGAGGCCCCAAGTATTCACCTGTGAAGTCCACTTACCTCATTAGGCCAAAGCCACATCAACTGACCTGCTTTACTTCTCCGATAAAGAATAACCTAATGACCTGTGAATGTCCTTTCAGATATCACTGCTTCATTTTAAAATGGAGAAAATCTGCTTTGGTTTTGTTGAATAATTATCAGGAATTCAATTAATGCAAGTGTGAAATAGAATCTTTCTTTGGTAAAATCTGTTGGGAATTGGCACCAAGCTTCTCCATCCCAAGTATACCAAAATCTGCAGGTGCTCAAGTCCCTTGTATGAAAAGGAATATGCTTTCATGGAATATCCACTCAAATACTTTAAATCATCACTAGGTGATTTATGAGGCTTACTGTAGTACACACATTGTGTAGATGGTTATGCTGTATTGATTAGGGAATAGTGACGGGTAAACAGAGTGTCCATGTGTACAGTATTTTCTTCAATATTTTCAGTCCTGTCTTGAAGTTGGTCAAGTGTGTGAGTGCAGAGCCTTGGATATGAGGGCCCCCACTGTAAGGCTGGTAAAAGAATCTCCTCTGTGAGTCTAGAATTCATACAACTCAGACTAAGCACTGCTGAAGTATACTCCATTTCAATCTGGGCCTCCTTGTGTAGCTGAAAAAGGGGTACACAGCTCCTGCCCAGATACCTGTTCTAGATGGGGGAGACTTAAAGTATTAGAGGAACCTCTTTCCAGGCTCTGGGTATCTCTGAAAGAAAAGAGCTTCACCCACTTTGGTGACTTAGCTCCCTAGCTTGATGCAGTTTCTAACAGAATTGCAAGGGCTGAGAGCTCTCTCTTGCATCACCACCCCTCTTCTTCCTTTCCAACTACTAAGGCCCACCTAAGTCATCTAATCCAAAGAAATTTCAGAAATATCTGAAGAACAACAACAGGCACTGTGGGTATTTTATGGCCAGGTAGGTATGTAACACACGCCCTTCAGTGGGTGGACCCTCCACATAGTCTGCTGCACTTAGTTCCAGAAGACTGGGAGCCTGTGACCAAGCTGCTAAGGGCTGCAGTTTGAACTCAAGGCCAGCTGGCCAGTGTGTATGGGCAACACTGCCCTGAAATGCCTCAAATTTCTGTGCAGGATGGTTTCTTTTTCACAGTCAGTTCTCAATGTTTACATCTGCTTTGTAAATTTTTTCATCATGAGAAATGTATACAGAATTTACTGTGTTAGCCATTGTCAGGTTCATTCACACTGTGCAGTTCTCCAGGATGTTCCCATTTTCCCCAACTGTATATACTTTTTAAAAATGGAAGTTAGTGTTTCAGCCTAGAAGGATGGATTAGGATTCATACTCTGGGGGAAGAGTGATTATGAAAGTTTGGCTGACGCATAACCCTAACCCTAACCCTGCAATGCATGACCCTGAAAGTGCTTTGGAATAGGACAGGTGGATAGGTGAGGGGATGGAGGATACCATGGATGAAGGAATTTTACCCAATTATCCATTGCTAGAAATAATAAATGTAAATGGAGGTTTCCTCATCTACAAGGTGTGGAAGTTGCTCTTTTGTTTCTTTTTTTCTTTTCTCTCCTTTTCTCCTCTCTTCTTTTCAGCACTACTGGGGATTGAACCTAGGGTTTCATGTATGCTGGGCAGATGCTCTACCACTGAACTACATCCACAAGGGGCAAGCCTTTTCAAAAGAGAAGTGAGAAGGTAATCTCTGTGTTAGTTTTCTGGGACTGCCATTGACCAGAAAGCTTAACTGACGGACATTTATCTTCTCACAGTTTTAGAAAGTGGAAGTCTACGTGGCAGGTGTCAGCAGGTTTGTTTTCTCCTAAAGCCTCCCTCTTGCATATTTTCTCCCTTGTCTTCACATGGTTGTTCCCCATGTATGTGTCTTATTTGCCTACTTAAAAGGAAACCAGGTTCTCTTGGATTAGGCCTACACCCATGGGCCTATTTTAGCTTGATTACTTTTCTAAAGGCCCTTTCTCAAAACACAGGTACATTTTGTGATCCTGGACGTTATGACTCCAGCATATGAATTTTGTGGATGAGGGGAGCACAGTTCAGCCCATAGCAGACTCTGAAGATCCCTCTAGTTTAAAACATTCTCCAAAATTCTCATGAAGCCAGATATCTGTGCCTTGGACATGTAGGTTTCCCAAGGCAAGTGATGGGGGCAGAACATCACAAATGCAGCAATGGTGCCCAAGGGACAGACTGTCCTACTGTTTCCAAGTTATGCACATTACAGTTTTTTCATAGAAAGAATAATAAACAGAGAATAGCAAAGAATAGAGTATTTTAAGTCCTATCTTCTTGTGTTCCAAAAATAACCTGGGGTTGGTTGCATGGAGCCCACTCCCTTCATGAGCATCTTGTACCCAGTGTCTCCTAATGTCTATGCAGGAAAAATCAGCCCACTGGCTTCACATTAATTCTCACAGCTTTATATAACACCAGACTAGGAGACAGAGCCTCACTCTGCAAATGGAGAGAGAGACTGGTGACTAAGATACTTCAAGAAAAGCCTTTGTAAATGGCATTCCATGGCTGGGACAGAGTTCAGTGGTAAAACACCTATATAGCACATGTAAAGTCTGAGGTTTGATCCCCAGTACTGCAAAGTAAATAAAATTGTAAACACTGCATTTCAATTTCAGCTATTGCACTGGGCTACTATTATCTTTCTTTTAATGTATATGACACACTGGGGAACACAGTGAGATATGATTTTTGAGAAGTCACCTCTATAGCTGTACTCTGTACAGGGAGATATGTTGTTCTGTAGAACAATAATTACCTGGACCGATGTCAGTGGTACATTTGCCCTTTCTGTGATTGTCAGCCATCTACATTGTTTTCCAATGATATGTATGTGAGCAAAGGCAGTTCAGTGATTTACCATTTTACAACACTTGACAGAGAAAAATCAAATGAACTTGACCAGTGGACTGATGGAAAAGAAACCTCTTGGTCTACTGAGCTGCCTGAGACTTTTGTATTTGAGCAGAATCAACAAAATGGTGAATTGTTGGCTGTACTTGGCTATTTAAATCTTTTCTGGCAAAAGGCAATGAAAAATCTTTACTGTATACTGAGGAAATGGGATTTTAGTATAAATTCCTGTTTTCAAGATGGAATTTGCTTCTCTAAATTGGTGCAGAAAATAAGAAGGAACTGATCTGTTTCAGAAAACCTCACTTATCTTGTCCGCCACTGGCAGCTTCTTTGATATTATCTTACCTCTCATTTTTCAATAGAATTAACTATTTTTCTTCACTAACCACTACCAGTCTACTAGTTGCTATTCATGATTAAGACAGTTCTTTATTGTTTGTTATGAAGACAAGAATGGATAGGTTACGTGCCTTATATCCTCATTGGCAATCTCAAAAATTTTCAAAGGCAGAGTCATGACATGTCCCTGCTATGGACATGAGCCAGATGAACAAGTGCCTTGAAGAGTACAGTGGCTGAAGCCTGGGTCTCTAATGTGTCTGTGCTGTTATTTCAGGTCTCGGAATTCAACCCCTTGACATTCACCAGTGTAATCGAGTGTGAGAAGCCAAATAATGACCTGAGTAGATTTCGTGGCTGCATGTAAGTATCATGCATCTTCCCTGCTTGTCATTCTTTGATAGATACATGCACACAGAAACATACATTCATAACATGATCTTGGATAGTCTTTCTACACACAGTGCATAGCCCCTTGCGAAGGTTGTCCAGCATTATTCTTGGCTGTTCTTGGGACTAGTTCATTAGGAATGCCACTGTAATGAGGAGTGACTGATCTTCCTTCATAGAAGTGTGAGGCATGACAAGGCACAAGGGGCTTGTGGCTGTTTATTTTTACCTGACTTCAAAACATGGGAATCAGAGCCAGGCAGGAAGAGCCTCCATGGAGGTTCATTCCTTTTCATTCATTCAGTCACTGAACTGCTATAAAGCAGTGACAAACAGATAATTCCTGCCTTCTTATTATTTCATTTTATTTAAAAAAATTTTTTTTATTAATTTTATTTATTTCTGTATGTGTATGAATGTACTGTCTGCATGCAGGTCTGTGCACCCGTGTCGTGCAATGCCGCAGAGGTCATAAGAGGGTGTCGGATTCCCCTGGAACTGGAGTTCTCCTGGAATTGGAGTTTCAGACGGTTCTCGGCCACCATGTGGGTGCTGGGGATCGAACCCGGGTCCTCTGCAAGAGTGGTCGGCGCTCTTAACCGCTAGGCCATCTCTCCAGCCCTTATTATTTCATTTTAATTAGGATAAAAGAGATGGTAAAAAATAATTTGGTTGCTGGGTGTGGTGGCATATGCCTTTAATCCTAGCACATGAGAGGTAGAGGCAGGCAGATCTCTGTGAGTTCAAGACCAGCCTGGTTTACATAGGGAGTTCCAGGCTGGCTAGGGATACAGAGAGAGCCTGTGTCAAAAAAGTGCCCCCCCCCAAAAAAGTTGGTATGTCTAAGTGCCCAGCCCCCTTCTTGTTTCAAAGCAGAAAGACCAATGGAAGATAAATGGCCCAGGATCAGCCATGTGTTGATAATTAATGAAACTGGGCTGTGACTCCATGGAACACAGGGGGTTTTACACTATTCTTTCTGCTTTCATGTCTGTTTGGAAATTTCTATAACTACAATAATAAAGTTTATATGGGGAAAACAGTGGATGGGCACACTGTAGGGATGGAGTTGCTGAGCTGCAGGTTGGAGCCAGAAGAAATGATTTCCTGAAGCATGAAGCAGGTGATGAGGACAGCTTCAGGCTGTCATGACATGCCACTGGACCTTTTCTATGAGAGGGGAACTCATAAGCTCCCTGAGCGCACACATGACGTCAGGCCCCTGCCCAGTGCAGAGCAGCCTCCCCACATAAATGGGCCCTATCTTTAAGAACTGTGTGTGTGTGTGTGTGTGTGTATGTGTGTGTGTGTGTGTGTGTGTGTGTATGTGTATGTATGTGTGTGTATGTGTGTGTGTGTATGTATGTGTGTGTGTGTATTTGCTGATGTATCCACTGGTGCGGCCTGGGTTCAACCTAGGCATATAGAGACTTTGGGGTGTACTAGCAAATGGAAGCTTCACAGTAAAAGGTAAAGTGCATCCATGACTTGATGGTGGTCCAGCCACTCACGGTAATTGCCCTGAGGTTCAGAACATGGAAGCTTTAAGAAATGAATCAAAGGAGGGTAAACTCCTAAAAGAAAGTGTCTATGTCTCTCTCTCTCTCTCTCTCTCTCTCTCTCTCTCTCTCTCACACACACACACACACACACACACACACGTACATATACACATACACATATACATTTTGCTTGATTTGATATATATGCACACATTTGCACTTGATTTGTGGAAAGAACCCTCAGCTTCTCACACAGCCAGGCTGCGATGGGTTTTCTGGGCTCTGTTGACTCCTGGTCCATCTTCAGCATTCCTCCTTAGTCAGCTATTAGGAATTTACCTTTGAAGCATTAATTCCAGGACCTCCGTGAAGCACCAGACCCAGGTCTGCTGTAGAGAGCAGGTGCCAGGCATCTAAGACATCTTGACCTGAAACAACTGCTAAGGGAGGTGAAGGCAGCCTCCAGGGAGCATGTTCTATGGGCAGTCCTCCCATCGGGTCAAGTTTATGTTGCCAATTTAATAAAAAAGAGGGAGAGGAGATCCTTTTCCAAAGGCTGTTCCTCTATCCCCCGTCACTGAAATTCCTTCTAGGAGGTGTGGTCCTGTGTCCCACCTTCTTCTCCCACTGTCCCAAAGGCAAGTGAGGTACAAACTCCCTAAACCACAGATTGGAAAATTCTAGAGAGTTTATTTGAATTTTCTAAGAGAACAAATGGTGAGGGGATTGCTTACAGGAGTGTGGGTGCCCTTCAATGGCCATATAGTAAAGTACCCATCCCAGGATGGACCCTGTGACCTCCCTGTGGCTTCCCAAGCTAGCAAAGGCTGGAGAGACCCAACTCATAGTGTTCCCTGTTATATGCCCTTAGGCCCTTCTCCTCATACAGCCAAGGCCAACTGGCTGGTTAGAAGGGATAACTGTCTCCCCTGGCTCCTCTTTTTCCTTTAGAAGGCCAGCAGTCAAGCTTATAACCCTAGGCAAGCAGGTGCCCCTAAGTGGGGGAAGCCATTTGATGTCCATGGTCAGTCTTTCTGGAGGACCGTCCATGCTACACCCCTGGTCTCAGATCCCTCTGTTTCCTGCAGGGCCCCAAACGAAGCCTCTGGATGACATAGCACTCATGCACTCAGACGGCTGTTCACAGATCTGTGGGCCTAATATAGGGTTGAGTTCACATTGATGGGGACTGAGTCCTGCATCAGGCAGGACTTTTTTAAGGACCTACAGCAAACTACTTTTAGTGTTGCTCTTTCTTTTTAAAATAAAATTATTGAACTTTTGCAACTTTCACACATTTTGATCATATTTAGACCCCTTTTCTATCTACACCCCCCACAGTCCCTTTACTGGATTTTATATGTTCTGTCCTATACGTTGAGGCTTGTAGAGCTAAGTCGTGTCCCTAAAGGTCTCTTAGTGTGTTTAGTCAGTTTACTGCCATATCCTTAAAAAAATCTAGTTCTCCTAGTAGTCATCAGTTGCCAGTAGTTTCTGTATGAAGATTGGGTCTTCTGTTGGATTCTTATCTGGTTTGAGTTTGCATGGACCTTGTGTATAATGTCACTGTTGCTATAAGTTCTTATGAGCAACTTCCCAGCTGTCTGGAAAACTCTGTTTTCTTGTGATCATCCATCATCCCTGGCACTTACAGTATTCCCACCCCCTCTTCTGTAATGGTCCCCAACTCCTGGGTGTCAGAGGTAGCTTAACCAAGGACAATCATTCTGTAATTTCTTATTCTCTGCACTTTGGCCAGTTATAACTTTCTGGGTTAATTACCATCTGTTGCATGAGGAAGTTGTACTGGTGAGAATTAAGAGATGTATTAATATTCTTTCTGGGGGTTGGAGAGATGGTCTAGAGGTTAAGAGTGCCGACTGCTCTTTGCAGAGGACCTGGCTTCGATCCCCAGCACCCACACGGCAGCTGAGAACTGTCTTTAACTCCAGTTCCAGGGGAATCCGGCACCCACTTCTGACCGCGGCATTGCACAACATGGATGCACAAACCTACATGCAGACAGTACATTCATACACATAAAAAATAAAATAAAAAATATTCTTTCTGACCTCTCTCCACTATGTTCCCTGAGCCTTAGTTGTAGAGGTTGTGGTGTAGATGTGACACTTGGGCTGGGCATCTCATAGACATTTATTCTCTGTATTCTAGGTGTGGAACTCTTTGATTGGAACATTTAGCAAGTCCCCATAGCCTTGCAGTTGGCAGGTTATGGAGATAATGCTTGCTAGACAACCTTGGGTACCTGGTTGTAATGAGGACAATCTTAAGACAACCATCAGGGCATAGTTGAAAGTTCATTTAATTTAATGTACAGAAGTTTTCAGAATAATAGGTGCCAGATAAATTGGCCACTGTCATTTTGGGTACCATGTATATAATTTTACTATTAGAGATAATATAGATCATCAGGTAAGAAAGGCCAGAGGAGGGGTTTTGGTGGGAATTTGTTAGCTCCTAGGAAGGAGTTTAGTTTTTAGAAGCTGGCTTAGAGAACTGTTTCTTTATCTATATCAGAAAGAGCTACAAGAGATGGGAAAGTGGGTTTGAAGTTTTCCAAGTTTGAGGGGGTAGCAAATGTAAAAATAGAGTGTTGGTTTAACAATAAAAGAAAAACATGAGCAAGGAACTGGAACCAACCCAAATGCCCCTCAACTGACGAGTGGATAGAGAAGATGTGGTACATCTACACGATGGAGTTCTATGCAGCAGTAAAGAAAGACAACATCATGAGCTTTGCAGAAAAATGGCTGGAGCTAGAAGACATCATGCTGAGTGAAGTAACACAGTCCCAGAAAAACAAATGATGAATGGTATCCCTCATCTGTGGATGCTAGTGCCAATTACCTAGTTGTAAGTATTTCTTGTGCATGGCCCCTTGAGCTTTTGTCCAAGCAGTTGGGAGTGAGGCATATTGGAAACAACAACAACAACAACAACAACAACAACAGAAAGGACTGCATCGAAGAACTAACTGAAACAGTGAACTTCTGCTCAAAACAGTCAACTTCCTCATGGAGAATATTGAGAAAGACTGAGAAGGAGATGAAAAGCATGTTTGGCAGAATGCATGAGCTCTGGTGGGGTGGGGGGATGAGGGGGACACGGGTCTAGATTTGATAAAAAAAATTAATTAAAAAAAAGAAAAGAAAAGAAAAACATGTGGGTCAGCAATTTTGTTAGTTTATACTGTAAAGAAACACTTGAGTATGGATACTTATAAAGATATTAACTTGGGGGGCTAAAAGTACAACATGGTATAGATCTGGTAAGGCCCTCTACCTATGTGTTCCATGGTAGATGGCATCATAGTGGGAGTCTACTAGATAGAATAATCCTAGCACTTGGGAGGCAGAGGCAGGCGGATCTTTGTGAGTTCAAGGCCAGCCTGGTCTACAGAGTGAGTTCCAGGACAGCTGGGGCTACAGGGAGACCCTGTCTCGAAAAGACCAAAAAAAAAAAAAAACAATGCCAGAGCTTTGGGAAGGGCTGGTAGAGACTTCCTACCCCTCCCACTTAAAGGTCGCTATACCCGTTAACACTGACACAGAGGACCAGTATGCCAATACCTGAACACTTGGAGACAACCACGTTGTCACATCTAAACCATAGCAGGAACTGATTTGCTAGTGGGAGCTAAAGATAAAGATTTGAAGACCCTGTGCTAAGAAGTTGCATTCAGACAGTGAAGAGGCCAGGACACATGGGGAAGAGGATAGAGGAAGAAAGGAAAGGAATGAAGACAGAGTGACCCTAAAAAGTAGGAGTATCATTGATTTGATGGGGGCGTCATTACAGGTAATGTCCAGGGGAATAGGCACAGCAAGAGCCCTGGGAAGGATGTGTGCTGGGATCCTTCAGTATGCTAGATTCCATAGAAAGATTGGGAAAGGTGATAATCATCCTGCAGAGTGAGGGGGTGGCCCTAGGGTCTAGGAGATGAAGAAGCATAATGCTCAAGCACGTTCTAGAAGTGTCTCAAAGAGGATGGCCAAAGCCAGAGATGAAGGCCTTCATGAAGGCAGGCTGGACACTTATCAGGAAGAGACAAGGTGACATAAGGTCAGGCTGATATGGAGAGCGTGGGTGAATGCAAAGAGGACATGATGGCCTTCATGTATGAAGGGCAGTGACTAATGCAGGGTGGCTTGTGGTCTCTTCATGTATGAAGGGTGGCTACTAATGCAGGGTGGCTTGTGCTCTCTTCATGTATGAAGGGTGGCTACTAATGCAGGGTGGCTTGTGGGTCTCTTCATGTGTGAAGGGTGGCTACTAATGCAGGGTGGCTGTGGTCTCTTCATGTGTGAAGGGTGGCTACTAATGCAGGGTGGCTTGTGGTCTCTTCATGTATGAAGGGTGGTTACTAATGCAGGGTGGCTTGTGGTCTCTTCATGTATGAAAGGTGGCTACTAATGCAGGGTGGCTTGTGGTCTGTTCATGTATGAAGGGTGGCTACTAATGCAAGGTGGCTTGTGGTCTCTTCATGTATGAAGGGTGGTTACTAATGCAGGGTGGCTTGTGGTCTCTTCATGTATGAAGGGTGGCTACTAATGCAGGGTGGCTTGTGGTCTCTTCATGTATGAAGGGTGGCTGTGGTCTCTTGCTCACCCTCAGCACCTAGTCCTCAGAGGTTCGGCATCCCCTGGGTAGTTTCTCACCCTCGGGAGCTGTGGAAGAAGGCCTCATGAGTGAACTCTGTTCTGCTGACTCACGCTTTTCTGATGATGCCAGCATAAAGTGTTGTCTAGGATAGTATGATGTCCTTTATGCCTGGATCTCTGATCTTTGCATCTTCTTACTTTTCCCACCACATTGTCCTAGCTGATGTTTTCTACAAAGTCTGGGCAAAAGAACAGTACAGAGATAGAGGTTGCCTGAGTGCTGCCAGCCTAGGCCTCAGAATCCTTTAAGCCCATTTCACTGATTTACCATCTCAGCTGGGTACAGGGGTTTAGTTAGGCCACAGGATTCTCAGGGAGCAAAATGGTCCCTTCCACTAAATAGACCACTGTCAGCTGTTCTGTGGAGGTTGATACCACAATAGAATTGTTCTGCAACTCAGAGGCACTACAGAGTGAGCAGCTCTGCTTCAGCCAGCCAGGTTGAAACTCAGTTTAGGAGACTGCAGAGGGGCGGCTGTGGACGGCAGCAGAGGGGCGGCCATGGACGGCAGGAGTGGGTGTCAGGGAGGGGATCCGGGCTGCCTCTCACTGAGAGAGCAGATCTGGTAATTCTGTGTTCCAGAGTGCTGCCCCAGGCAGAGAAGGGACGCTGTAGCCCACCCTCGTCCCAATTCTCAGAGCAATAGCCACCAGACAGCTGTCCTGTCCACTTGCAAAGGATATCAGCTGCAGAGATAACCCCCTTGTCTTTGTGTTTACATACTGTCCTTACCCTCTCTGAATGGCCTCCCTTTGGCCCTCATGAAGCAGAAGCTGGTAGTCAAAGGGGGTCACTACCAGGAAGGCTTTGGGTTTTGTTCTTTTATCCAATAGCCAATCCAAACTCAAATCTATAGGCATTTTATTTAGAGAACAGAACTTAAGGTTTCAGCCAAAACATCCATGTCTGAATTAAACTCTTTCTCCCCTTGCCAGGGCAGGCAGCTTGTAGAAGCACTATCCTAGATTTCTGATTCCTGGTGTTCTAATCCTGTAGCTAGCACTGGATGCTCCTTCAGCCTCAGGCTGTTCTAAAAATCAAGTGAAATGTAAAGTACCTATGTAAAGTACCATGTTATTTGGAAGTCATCATTTAGAGGGTGGTGTTAGTCTCAGTGTATGATTCCATTGGTAGGAAATAACCAGAGTAGGGTTCTCTGTAGAGATAGAAAAGAATCAGAGGCTTCTGAGGTTTGGGGAGAGTGGAACTGCACAGGATGGAGAGTGACTAGCCATGATATATGGGGTTTCTGTTTGGGGGGAGAAAATGTTCTCAAATTAGGTGCTGGTGAATTTATCACTGTGAATATATAAACACTGAGCTGCACACTTTAAATGTGTGGATATTGTGGTATGTGAAATACATTCCAGGTTACAGGAAAAGATGTGAGGAGCTTCATAATTCAAGTGTACTTTAGGGCTCATTATTCTTTAACCCAATCCCTACAGTTAGCCATGACAAAATCCTCAGGAGCTGGAAATGGCAACATTCTCCACTGATTTCAGCTAGTTCTGTTATCCTCTCAGTTGGACAAGCCTTAGCCTCACTGTCCAGAGAGTTCCCCTGCAGTGGAGAGAGACCTGGCTCATGCGACTTAATGTTGTATGTTCAGACTACCTCATAGCATGTGCTGATTTTTTTCATGTATATGTGTGTCTGTGTGAGTGTATGCCACATGTGTACTGGTCCCTGTGGAGGTCAGAAGAGGGCATTGAATCCCCTGGAATTATAGGAAGCTGTAAGACACCTGATATGGGAGTGGGAACTGAACTCTGGTCCTCTGGAAGAGCAGTATTTGCTCTTAACCACCGAGCCATCTCTCCAGCTGTGCATATAGTAATACTTGAAATCATAACCCAATGGAATATTTCTACTTTCCACTAAAGAATAAAGCAAGAAGTTGGTTGCCCCAACATAGGATTCCTTTTCACACTGTCAAGCCAGTTGCCTGTGTCTCCCTTTGGATTTGCCAATGTTTACTCTATGCTCAGGTGCTTTGATGTAGGTGCACAGGTGTCTATAACATCTGTATCCCCCTGCTGAGCTGATCTTTTAATAACATGATGTTCTTTTGTGTTTTGTGGACAGTTTTTGCTCTCTGTTTGACTAATGCATGTGTAGCCACCATGCCCTCTCCGTTACCATTCTTGCACAAATATGCATCCTGAGCATGTCTCCTGCCTGCATGTCATAGTGTACAACCTCACAGGGCCAGGACAAGCGCTGGATGCTGTCAGGAGCCCACACCCTGCTCCTGGGATAACTTCCTCAGGGTCTGTTGTCAACCATGAGTTACAGTAGCAGGGTCATTACTGATGCCAGAACTTTCACAATTCCTTAGTTACCCCCACCCCAACCAAGTGCTCAGATTGAGCTTTGTATGTGATGTGTCCAAAAGAGTCTCAGTGGCAATAAGCAGACATTAAGGTGAACTGTAATCACATCAGCAACACTCTTTAAAATTGGGGAGCTTTCATTTATCTTGAGAATACTGAACTTCAGCACAAAGCAGTTTGGTAATTTCCACATTTACTTACATTAGATGGATAAAAATCCTGAAGAACATACTATTTTAAAGAGAAACTGACTCAGCAGTTCCAGGATTTTCTATCAGCTACCTGTCACTCCATCCTTCCCATCTATGTCAGTCAGTGTGCTCCTAGGGACAGATGGGGCTCCAAAACCCAGAAAAGTAAGAGTAATGTTACCTATACAAGGAAGAGTGGTACCTAGGGACCTACAAGGCATGGTGCAGATACTGGGTCAGTAGCAGCCAAGTTGTCATCACAAGGCCCAAGGTCTCAAGGGAAGGAGTGGCCACTGGGGACTCATGGTGAGGGCCATCAGGGCGGATCTGTATGTGTGGTCAAAGGATATAGTCAACCAGTGCTCTCTGTCTAAAAGGAAGCAGGGAGTTTATTTCCTGCCCTCTGTAGCACCCACGTATTCCTCAGCATCCTTACCAACATTCCCATTCAGTAGACACAAACCAACATCAAAGTCAGAGCAGCAGTCAGCATTTGTCAAACTGAAAAGGGACAACAGGGTGCAAAATGTAGTAAGACATGAGGTTCCTCCTGTAGAACTGTGAGCTTAGCACAGAGGGTATGCCTGAGGGTGGCAAAATTGATCCCAGGGTGGAAGGCAGGACCTCCTCTAGGCAGAGGCCAGCATGATGCAGGAAGAACCGGTCCATGGTGTGGCTTCCAGGGCAGAAAGCCTCCATAGGAAGAGCCAAGATATCATATTGAGGGCTGACAGGTGAGGGGATAAAAATATGAGGTAGGGGAGCCCAGAACACAGGCTGGTGGCCTAAGCACCCTGGCTGATGTGGGGTCCCATCAGGGCAGAATGGAGAGGAGGTCCTAGGAATCTGCATACTATAGGTAAGGTGCCTGGGAGAGGAAGTTGACATAAGTCCATGCAAGCTGCCACTCCTTTGTGCTGTGAGCCTTGGCCTTAACATGAGTTGCCTGAGCATCATGGCCTTTCCCTCTGTTTCTTACTGGTTGGTTTTCCACCCCTATTCCAGGAACTTGAGGGCGTGCTAGTGGTAGCTCTCTTCACACACTAAAATCAGTTGAATGGGACTGTTCCCAACAGCAAATGTGTCACAGAAATGTAACACCTTTAGAGAGAGAAAAGCTGAGCAGGACACTTATTAGCTGAATTCCGCTATTTCCCAGGATCCTGCACATGGCACTTCTCAGTGGATACCAAGTCTTGTCACTAGTCAGTTCTTCATAAAGTTTGCTTCTAGACAGTTTTTATTTAGAAGAGGGCAGTTAGATTAGTCAAGAAGCCTGGGGACTTGAGCTAGCTGAGCTTTTCCTAAGCGCTTAGATTAAATGTTAAAGGATATATTCGGTTGCCAAGGCTACAAAACTGAGCACCACAGACTAGGCAGAATTGATGACAGAGGTTAATTTAATTTGTTCAGTCTGTATCCTGGAGGCCTCAGTGTTAGGGTGGGATGATTTCTCTGGAGGCCTCTGGCTTTGGCTTGTGGATGGCCAGCTTCTCCCTGTGTCCTCTCATCACCATCCCTCTTTGTTTCTGCATCCTAATCTCTAAGAAGGGCACCAGACATACTGGATTAGAAACTGCCCTAATGACCTCATTTTAACCCAGTTATTTTATTAAATATCCTGCCTTATATTTAGGTCATGGGGATTTTAACATATGGATTCTATGGACAGCATAGTTAGGTGGATAACTGAGAGGAAGGTGCTGAGCGCAGCTTGATGGGTTCTCTTTTCTCCTGGGCATCCTTGGAACTGAGTCTCATACCTGTGTGGCTCTGAGTCTCCTCCGGTGTTGGTGGGAATGCCCCCTGTCAGCAGTCCAAGGCACTCCTCCTGTCGCTGAGTACTGGGACCCCACTGGTGATTCTCTTCTCCATCCTTCTTCCTACCTCTGATCTGGAAGCTGTTCTTACAGGGGTGTGTCCCTGTTGTCTTGTATCTGCTACCTGTCTCTGCTGCTGTGACCTTTATATAGGCTGATAAAACTTCTGGTGAGGAGTGCCTACTTCAGTTGGTTTGATTAAAAGCCATAGTATGGGTTTGGGGTGTGGCTGGGTGGTAGAGTGCTTGGCTAGAATTCTGAAGACCTGGGGTTCAATCTCAAATATGGCATAAATACACACAGACACAGATATGCACACACACACACACACACACACACACACACACAGTTGGAGGGAGTTAGGGGCATAAAGAGAGACAAGACAGACAGCAGAGCACAGGATAGTTTTCAATATCTGCGAGGTTGTTTCTAGAACTGTTTGGTCCTTATACTAAAACTCATAGCTGCTCAGGTCCCCCATATAAAATGGTATGGTATGGTGTTTCACATAACCCACACATATCCTTTTGTATACTTTAAATCATAAGACTTATAAAACCCAATACAGTGTAAGTGCCATGTAAATAGTCATATACTGTATTATACAGGGGATAACAAGAAAAATTTACATGTTCAGTACAGTTTTCCCCAAAATATATCCCACCTTTGGGTGGCTGAACCTGTACTAAACAGGTTGATATGGAGGTCTGGCTGTAGTTAATAGAAAGTACAGCTTAGAAGAAGGCCTCATCTGAAATACTGCTCTCGCTCTTGCTCATTCCCAGAAAGCACTATTTGGATGATAGTTCTTTATTGTTTCCCTCGGGAAGTCATTTCCGCATCCAGCTGTCCCTAGAGAAACATCTGTATGAAAGACACAGCATGCGTGTCCTCTCCCTGGTGTGGCAATAGAGCAGTGCTTTGTATGTAGCTGTCTCGCACTGGACACTCCCTTAAAGCTGATCTCAGACAGGTCTTCAGCCTTGAACCCCCCTCTCAGAATTGCCAGTGTGAGCTGCCAGCACAGTGCTGTGGGATATCCCCCTTTCCACATGTTCTGCAGAACCAACCCAGTTGCTGAGTCACACACTTGCACAAAGTGCAGCATCCAAGCATAGATCTTGGTCTTGATTTTTTTTTTTTTTTTTTAGCTTCTCTTCTCCAGAAAATATATTTCTGTGGTTAGTGTGTGTTACCATAGGAGCTGTTAGAAGGGAAAGGCTTTCAGAGGTGTGAGCTGCCAGGAAAAGTAATTTGAATTGTGGATGGGAGATGTCTGCGGAGGCTACAGAAAGGTGGCTCTTTGCAAAGTGTCTTCAGTAGCAGTCCTTAGAACTGGGTAGGTCAGGCTTCTCCTGTCGTTCTGGAAGCCTCCAAGACCAGCCTGTGACCTATGTATTGTGTTCTTGGGACAGCATCTATTCCAGGGTAGCCCTAGTGTGGGCACAAAGAGCAGCCAGGACCGGTCAGTGGACCAAGAGAACAAATTTGAAAGCCATTGGCTTAAGCTTGGACAATACTTTTCAGCACTTTATAACCCTGGGTCATAGATGTTAACACATTTAGATGAAATATATCAATATTTCAAATAACTTTATGACTGACTTTATAAGAAAAAATAGATAATAAAAATGTGGAAAATATTGCGGCTAAAGAGATGGATCAATGTAAAATGTCAGGTGTGGCCATACATACCTATGACACCAATGCTGGGGACAGAGGTGGGGAGAGAGACAGAAGGACTGTTGGGCAAGCCAGCCATCCTGGATGGAAAAAAAAAACAAGCTCTAGTGACATACCCTGTCTCAAGAGAATAAGGTAGAGCATGATAGAACCAGATACCCGATGGCCTCCTCTGGCCTCTGTGCTTGTACTCACATGCACATGTACACACACATGCCCGGCACACAAGACAGAAAATGTTGCCAAAATTAATGTCATCCCCCTTTCTGGAGGCCTGCATGTGTTTTTGTGAAAACATGAGGTGCTGAGCAGGGCCAGCACTTCCCATACAGAGCACATAAACCAGCCATCACCCAGCAAAGCTATCCTTGTCAACATGTCCTAGCTCTGCCCTGCCACTCCAGATTGGTCCCTCTGGCTATATAGTCAGTCACTAGAGTCAAAACAAGTCCATGCAAAGTAAATGTGTATCAACTTTGGAGCTCTTTCTGTGTGCCTCATTACTAAGAAGCAGCAGCTTCCCTTCCACTGCACTGGAGCCCCACTGGGACAAGAAGTGCCCATGCTGGAGGCTCCATTTCCCCTCTCCCCACCCAGCATCGAGGCTTCCCAGAGCTTCCCTTGTATCAGGTCCTTAATTCCTTAGTGCTGATTGAGACACATCTTTCATGCCTTGCTCCTCAACAGCATACACAGCAATGGAGAGAAGGCCGGGCTGCATAAGGAAAACCTGCTTCTGCGAGGGTGCACCATCAGGAACACAGAGGCCGTGGCTGGCATCGTTATCTATGCAGGTAGGCACAGGTGCTTAGACCACATGTTGCCATATGATGTTCTATGTTCTCCAACATTTCTCCCTACTTTCAGTCTGATTGTAAGAACTGCATATACCTGTTGTAGAATATTGGGAAATTTAGGAAAACAGAAAACTGCAAAAGCAAGGGTTCTTCTGATGTACCTTAACCAGAAGTGTTCTCTTTTGGAATCTTCGTATATTTCTTTCCATTCATTTTTTTCACAGTTGTTATGAAGGTCTGTTCATTCTATACCCTAATATTTTGATTGAGCATATCACATGACTGTAATCAGTTCAGTTGTTCCATAGGATCCAGTTATTGGTCCTTGCCTGTAGGATACTGGTATACCATGTCCCCCATCCTCTCCTCCAGGACATGAAACTAAAGCTCTGCTGAACAACAGTGGACCCCGCTACAAGCGCAGCCAGCTTGAGAGGCAGATGAACTGTGATGTGCTCTGGTGTGTCCTTCTCCTCGTTTGTATGTCTCTATTTTCAGCAGTTGGTAAGTCATCTAAGACGGGTCTCCAGTAAGTAGGTGCCACTTGGCAGCTTCCAGGCAACTTGGTGGGGGTGGGAGGGAGGCTGCCCTGACACCACTAATCCAGCATCTTAAAGATCAAAAACACCATTTTAACTGGCTTGAATTCCAGTGCTGCCTGCATCAGCATAGGTACATTGAGGTGAAGGAGCTTGACAGAGTAATATGCCTTTTTGAGCTGACAATTTGGATGGAGGGATGGATTCATCACAGCAGTCCTAATGAGTCAAAAGGACTCAGTAAGCTGGAGATGAACCAAGCTAACAACAGGAGAGGTACACATATTGCCATGGGGAACTTTATGAAAAGAGAAAAAATTATTTGGGTCCCAAGAAGGGAACAGCAGTTACATTAGCTTTTGGGGAAAGTGTTTTGAGTCCCTAGCACATGAACTCCACCTTGTCCCTGGTCAGCTGTCAGCATGGACCAGGGGTAACATAGTCTCAAAGCAGAGTGTCAGATGGTAAAGGACAGCAAAAAAATAGGTTTTGGATTCCAGATAGGTGTGGGGCCCAGTTTATGAAATCATGTGCATTGCCCTCAGATTCTGGGGATCTATAACACATGACTATTGAATCTCCAAACAAACAGCGATGGGAAAGATCAAAGAACCACGGCTTCTTTACCAAGCAGCTCCTGACACGGGCTTTTTGTGAAACACACTTGAGGAAATTCCTTTCCCAGCCCATAGGAAGTTCCTGCATCATAACTAGAGGTGCCGTTCAGCACCAGCAACAGGGAACCTTGAGGGGGAAAGTTCTTGGTTTCTGGTCCAGGTTTCACAGATGTATAATCCTTCTGCCTCAGCCTCCTGAGTGATGTGATACAGGTATGCAGCACCACACCCAGTTTAAGAAAATCTCCTGGTGTGAGGAAAGAATGCTGTGTACTTTTGCCTTTTTTCAGGGCAAAGAAAACTGATAAACATGTGTCATGCCCATTAATAATCTTAAAGCTTTGCCTTAATTTTCCCAAGCATCTTTCTTGCTTTCCTGTCAGATGAATGACACCTTTCTTTGAACATGTGCAGGGCATGGATTATGGGTATGGCGCTATCAAGAGAAGAAAGCATTGTTTGATGTCCCTGAGTCCGATGGCAGCCCTCTCTCCCCAGCCATGGCTGCAGTTTACTCATTTCTGACAATGATAATAGTTCTACAGGTAACAATACTAAGTATTGTATAGTTGCTATACTTTTCTCAAGAGAACTCAGAAACCATCATATTTGCTAATAATTTCCTATAAACCCTGCATCAGGAAAGACCACAAATGAGTGTTGCTTTTTATTTCTCTACTGTACCTTTGGCTGATTTTTCAAACCAATGTTCTCCTTTGCTTTTCTTATCTCTTAACCCACCACTTATTTTCAGACTCTGTAATTACTGTATATGGGAGGAAGGTATGTATTCATATTTTAGATTAATATAAAATTAAAGGAGGAAAATGTGAATTCCTAAACATAAAAAAAAGACTGAGAGAAAGATGCAGGACATTTATGGCAGAATGGATGATCTGGGGTGGGGTGAGGGGAAGGGAAAGGGGAATATGTCTAAACTGAACTGAGAAATGATGTCTGAAATACACAAAACATCAATAAAAAATTCTTAATGATCTGAGGATTAGTTTTTTGTCATTATGTTCCTATTTTTTCTATTATTATTATTATTATTATTATTATTATTATTGCCTGAGATTGAACCAGGAGCCTCTAAGCATGTGTGTACTACTTAGCTACACCCTCAATCCCAATTATTATTTAAAAAACGACTTAGGCAGGTGGACAGAATCCACATGTGTCCTTCACCCTGTTTTCCCTAAACAAAACCATATTATTTTGATATGGTGCTTTGTAAAAACTAGGAAACTGTTCAGGCATGGTGGCGCTCACCTTTAATCCCAGCACTCGGGAGGTAGAAGCAGGTGGATCTCTGTGAGTTCAAGGCCAGCCTGGTCTACACGGCGAGTTCCAGGCAAGCTGGGACTAAAGGAAGATCCTGTCTCAAAAAAGACCAAACAAGAGCCGGGTGTGGTGGCACACGCCTTTAATCCTAGCACTTGGGAGGCAGAGGCAGGTGGATCTTTGTGAGTTCAAGGCCAGCCTGGTCTACAGAGTGAGTTCCAGGACAGCTGGGGCTACAGGGAGACCCTGTCTCAAAAAGACAAAAAAAAAAAAAAAAAAGACCAAACAAATAAACAAACAAAAACCGCAAAAAACAGAAAAACCCCAAAACAAAACAAAATAAAACAAAAACCTAGGAAACCAACCTGGGTGCTTTGCTGTGAACTAAACTCCAGACTGCTTCTCTGTAAGCATCTATCTTCCTGCTGATGCTCTTCTCTGTCTGAGATTCATTCTCATGGCACTGCCCTGTCAGCATTGGCTTTCAGTACCAGTAGTATCACATGCTTCGCAGTCTCTCACTGTGACTCGGCACCCAGGAAGATCTGTTAAAGAGTAGGGATGGTCCCAGAGCTCCTAAGGCTCAGATGGGTCAATGAGGGTCACCACTAACCTGCCAGAGTTCACAGAATGACCAAAAGACATGCACAGTCTCACCTGAGAGAACTCTCTGCCTCTTAAAACAAGTTTTTCATACAGTGGGAAACAGCCTTATTTAACTTTCCAAATTAGTCCCTTTTATACAAATGCAAATTTTGTTCTAGCTTTGCATTAGGATAATAGTTGGTGCCCCATTAACATAACTAATTAACCAGGAGAACCCAGTTAGTATGAATATGATACTCTGGGCCCATAAATATTAGTTCAATACTGTGAATCTACAAAATAAACAACATTCATTTCAAGAAAGTCGGTCTTAAATTATGAAAAAAATAACTGGATATTTTTCTCAAAGTCTTCTTCCCTTTGCTTTCTATTGCATGAGGTCGCAGAAATTGTCCTTCAACATAAAACCAGCCTCTGAAAGGACTGTTTTCACTTTATGGTACTCCTTGGACCTCAGGTCATGTCCTTGAGTGACAGGCAGTTCCTGTCACTGGGGCCCAGGGGAAGCCTGAGGTGAAGTGCTGCTTAGTTAGAGGTGACTTTGCTTATGAGCTCTCTGACTGTGCTGTGTTTTATTCTCTCTTCTCTTTCCTTTCCTAGCCTCTCTCAAGCACAACTTATTCTCCAGGCCATCGTTACCTTTCCAGACACAGGAGTTGATTCCCGCTCTGCAATTGCGCCGACCTAGGCTATCCTAGTTTAAACTCTTTGCCAGTATTCTAATCCTTTTCCAATAATGACTTTAAACCCACCTATTTAAGCTCTTAAAGGTACAGTACAGTTCCTGCTTCCTTGTGTTGTAGTTGTTTGTGATTTAAATAGATTGGGCTAATTCCACTGTTCCTATCCTCAGTTATTCATCCTGAATGCCTGTGTCTTCTAGGTTTTGATCCCAATTTCCTTATATGTTTCCATTGAAATTGTTAAAGTATGCCAAGTGTACTTCATCAACCAAGATATAGAACTGTATGATGAAGAGACAGATTCACAGCTGCAGTGCCGAGCTCTGAATATCACAGAAGACTTGGGGCAGATACAATACATCTTCTCAGATAAAACTGGCACTTTAACTGAGAATAAGATGGTCTTCCGAAGATGCACTGTGTCTGGAATAGAATATTCACATGATGCAAATGGTGAGTCTTGGGGTAGAGGTTTCCAGTCTGCACTGGAGAAGAAAGCTGCTCTCTCCAAAGCTGCATGGGAGGAAGACAGGGAGAAGCTATTCACAAGCTTCAAGGATTGCCGGTTTTCCAGGGAGCATAAATAAAGCTTTGGCTGTCACTTGGGAGCACGAAGCCTGGGTGCTATTTATAGAATGCGCTGACATCGCCCTGCTCGCTGCAGTATCTGGAATGATAGACATCTGTTTTAGCTCTCGTTTTTTGCTAGGCAAGAACAGGAGCTAGTTTCTGTAGCACACGGTGGCTTCACTTTACCACACAGAGGGACAAAGAGATTTTTTCCGTTGTCACTCATGTATCTTCTGGTTATGGGTTTAACATTCACAGAAGGGCATTGGGTGCCTTATGCTGCATTCTTTCATTCTTTCATTCTTTCCCTTGGAGCACAGTGTCTGTGGGAGCTGATAGAAATAAGTGGCTTCACTTCTGTTTACTCAGGCAGCCCCGCCTCCTCTCTCTCCTTTCCTTATCCTTTGCTACCTCCTTCCTTGCTGAAGGAGGGCTCAGGAGAAGCCATCTGCTTCTTAAGCCAGCTGCCCTCTACTACCCTGCCAGGGGAGTGTGCTCTGATGAGAATGCCTGCATCACAGCAGTATTTCTGGAGTCACAGCATCTCCTAATAAGGCCCCTTTACTCTGCAAACAGAATTCTCCTTTCTTCCTATAAGAACAACAGTAAACATCATTCTTTTGATGCCTCCAAGCAGAAGCAAGTATGAATGGCAGTGAATGGCCACATCTGGAACTCCTGAGCTATCTTTCCAGGCCCCCAGAATTACCTTGATATCCAGTGTCTTCATATACTCTTAAGCAGAAGGCATAGGCTATATCCACACTTTAATGTTCCATTTGTACCCCAAATAACTGCTAGTGTTGGTTTCCATGTCTTCACCCATCTTCCCTGTCTGTTTTCCTGATCTCCCTCCCCATCCCTGCCTCAAAGTTTAACCCTTCTGCCTCCCCTTCCTGTTCCACATCTGCTAAACTTTGTGCAGTAGAGTTCATTCCCAGGTAGTCTGCAATGGCCTTCCAGAGTTGGGGGCTAGTTTCAGATAGACGAGAGTAGACTTGAGATCACGAGTGACTCTAGTCAGTACTGATGTTTCCTATTAGTAAGGTGATGGATACATTGATTAGCTTGATGTATATGTATAGCACATTATATAAATATGTCAAACCAGAAAAATAAATATATATATACTCTGTAAATATACACAGTTACAATTTTTCAATCAAAGATAGTATTGATAAATCATTTTTTAAAATAATACAGTTCAGAAGACCCCATAGGATAGAATCACCAGTTTTGACAGTTTTCAAATGCTACTATAAAACCAAAGGGTTCTGTCATCTCCAGAGCAAAAGAGGAGAGCATTTCTGCGAGGAATGAAACATTCATGTATCTTTGTGACATGCTTTACAAAAGTGCTGGCACTGGGAAAAAGATCATCTTCAGTCAGTTCAGTCCAAGGTTTAACCACTCAGTAATTCAGTTAATTCAGATTGTTTGCCTCAGATGGGCCTAGTTCACATTCTAAAGCAAGCCACAGAGACCACGAGTGTGCCCCTCCATAACCTGCGGCTAGCTGACCACATGTCCAGTGCTAGTCCTCTCTGAGACCTCTGGAGTTATTCACTGTTTCAGCTCACAGTACAATAGCAGTAGCCTCTGCCTGGCCCCATAGCCACAGAAGGAAGCAGGAGGCTTGAGGGTGGACCCCATTGACCCTGTACCATTGAGCACCCTCATCCCAGCCTCAGTCCCCTTGAAAGACACATAGACAATGTCTCATTTGCCTTGAAGGCCCTAGGGAGTCAAGGCACTCCATGATCCTAGGGTAAGAGGGATAGGCAAATCTTTGAAGAGTCCTGTTGTGTAGGCTGGCCTGCACTATCTGCCCTGCCTTCTTCCAGATAACCACGCACAACTACCTGAACAGAAGAGCTGTTGGAAACCTGTGTCTGCCCATATCTTGTGACCTTAGCAAACTCCTTACATTCTTTGACGTGATATTTGGTCTTCTCACTGGTGAAATATTTTGATAGCTGTCAAATGCTACCATTAAACCAGAAAGTTCTGTTGCCTCCAGAGGGTTTCATCACTCAGTTGACGAAGTGTACAATATGAAACTTCTCTCTTTCCCCTTGTCAGTGAAACTGACTAAATGCCACCTTACCAGAAGAGAGCAAAGACAAAGATACAAAGACCAGGGTGTTCTCTGGGGGGCCTCGCCAGAGACTCATGGAACCCAGACTATCTTGAATGGACCTTGTCTGCCCCCGTGATGTCTTAACCCTATGTCCCTCTCCCCACAGCCCAGCGTCTGGCCAGGTACCAAGAGGTAGACTCAGAAGAGGAAGAAGTAATACCCAGGGTGGGTACAGTGTCCCAGCGTGGTAGCATTGGAAGCCATCAGAGCATCAGGATCACTCACAGGAGCCAAAATATCAAAACCCATTGGCGCACGGGCAGCCGAGCTGAGGCCAAGAGAGTCAGCATGCTATCTAAGCACACAGCCTTCAGCAGCCCCATGGTGAGCATGGGCAGCATGTGGCCCTCCTGGAGAGAGGCCGGCCTGCCCTTCTGCTTTCTTCCTACTGTCATTGTCTCTGATCATCAAAGTCTATATTTAATCACATAAATCAACTCTCATGTGGCTGAGCTCCATGAGCAGAAGCTTTTCTGGCCAGCACCTCTCTCTACCATTGGATCTTTTCGAAGCACTCACACAACCTCTTTGCCATGCTGTCTGTTGCTGGGTCATTGCCAGGTGAGCCAGGGTGACAGAAAGGAAGCCAGACCAAGGTGAAATGAATAGAAACAGGAGAACAAGACGACAAGTGTGACAAGGCGGAGCCAGTTCCTCACCCCAGCCCCAAGTTTCAACTAGATGAGCACAAAGCTACCAAAACTACTTTCTCTCTTGCAAGGCCTCTGGACTAAATGCTTATGGACCATTTTCTTCAGGCAGGGAAATTTCTAGAAGTGGGTGACAGGCTCTAAAAGATCCTTTCATTTCTGATATGCTTTAAGAACAGAGGGAGAAATCCTTTGTGTTGACTCTCGGTGGCCTCATTTTTTATGACTTCCCAGGCCCATATAGAATATACCACTTAAGGACAAGTGATAAAGAATTGTGGATAATAATCTGCGGCATTATGGGAAGAAGGGCTCTGGGAGGCAAGAGGAGAACTGCCTTCAGAACATATTTTCCTTCTAAAGTTCTGCATACATTCCAAGAATACATGAAGTATTCAGACTTTTGACCTACCAATTTAGTGGTTCAATCAGAGATTACTATACACAGGAGTCTACCACCAAGATGTTATTTATATCAGCAGAATGGGAGAGAAAGTTGAGTATCTATTGACAAAAAGGTAGTCAGATAGTTATGGTATATCTATTCACTTTGAAGATGTTTTTATTTTTTATTTATTTATTTTTTGTCTTTTTGAGACAGAGTCTCCCTTTTAGTCCCAGCTGGCCTGGAGCTCGCTCTGTAGACCAGGCTGGCCTTGAACTCACAGAGATCTGCCTGCCTCTGCCTCCCAACTGCTAGGATTAAAGGCGTGCCTCACCACACCTGGCTCTGAAGATGTTTTTAAAAACAGGTTTTTATATAATTCTTAAAACCCTGGAACAGTTCAGACAATTATCATATTTAAAGGGAAAACTTCCAATTGGCCTATAAAATATGGTAATTATATAAAATATTTGAATTGCTCTAATTATTTAAGTATAAAAAGAAGTGATTGTAAGGAAATGCAGAAGTTTAATTTTCTAAAAGATATTATTTTATAGGGTTGTGTGATAAAAATTTGTTGAATTTTTCTAGACTAATAGTATATCTTAGATTTATTATTTCATAAGAGGCATATTTATATATGGTAAGAATATATGCATTTGCTTCCATATGTGAGTAGTGTATTTTATACAATAGAAGTTACATGTGATAGACACACTTGTGAGATAACATGTCTAGTCATAAGATAAAAGTCTGTTTGTATTTTATAAGATCAAACCCTCTTAATAAAATTTCAAAACACTTGGCAAGTTACTGAGTCACACTCACCATGTACTACTCTCTTCTTCCCAGGAGAAAGACATTACACCTGACCCTAAGCTGCTGGAGAAGGTGAGCGAGTGTGATAGGTTCCTTGCTATTGCAAGGCACCAGGAGCACCCTCTAGCCCACCTCTCACCGGAGCTGTCTGATGTTTTTGATTTCTTCATCGCGCTTACCATCTGCAATACAGTTGTTGTCACATCTCCAGATCAGCCACGACAAAAGGCAAGTTCCATAGCATCCTTGAGAGCCCACAATGCCCTTGACCTCCTCTGAGCCCTTCCTGTTGTAAGTCTTGCTGAAGGTGAGCATGCTTCCTTTTCCTGTAGGAAGCCAGTCATCGTCAGTGCCTCAGGTTTAAGGGGATGCAGCAGGGTGCTTCATATGTGACAAAGCAGTGCATCAAGCTACAGTGGGTGAGTGACAGGATTAGAATTAAGGGGGAAAAGATAGGTTGTCAGATACTTTTGAGCCTGGGATGGGAAGGGTGCACAGAAAAGCAAGTGAGGACCCGGCCTTGGGTACACACATGACTTGGAGAGGACCCACCTGTCTTGGTACTTCCTGAGTTCTTGGCCTTGGGCATGGGGCAGAAATAAGGCTAACCAAGACTACTCAGAGCCTCAGATTCACACAAGAGACAAGATAAGGCTGGGCTGGGTACAGGTCTCTGGGAAGAGGTGATTGATCTTCAGTCCAGATTTGTGCCTTTACACATGTTATTTTCAGCACTGTGCCTCAGGTATGTTTTCTGGGATATAGGGAAGTAGTCAGGATTTACAGAAGCAGCTCAAAATCAAGTTCTGGTACACAGAATTTATGTGATGTCAATAAATACATTTAGCATTTTCCTTCAGGTGGATGAGAGAGAATCAGTCAGAGGTTACTTAGAGTGGTGGAAGCAGCAGTACTCAGGTTTGGTTTGGTCCAGCATAAAGTTTTTCTCTGTAGACAGGAAAGGTTCATAGGCAAGGGGATCCTCTGTAACCAGGTATTCCTCAGAGAATTATCCATGTGAGCCAGACTGCATAAGAGTCTTGCTTATAAAGCAAGATAGCTGGAGTGGATGGAAATGAAAGGTTCAGGGGTGGATATGAGCCCCAGACCTGTCCTTCACCAGCCTCCTGCCTTAGCTCTTCCAATAGCTTCTGTTAATGGGACTTCTGGTGGATGATATGTGGTGAGCATGGCTGTACAATGCACTCTACTACGGCAGCCTATCAGAAAGCAGTTGCTAGCTACCCAACTGTGCTTTTATTTCTGCCACATCAGGCAGGTGAGGCCCCAGGGGCCCTGGAAAACCCTTAAGTGGGCAGTTCTAACCCCTCAAACCACAAGGTTGTGTTGGCAGCTTTCTACTATTGTACATAGCTGCCTGAGCATCCCTTACCTGGCCTTGGGCATCTTCTACCACCCACATTAAAGCCCTTTGCATCCCTGGATCAGTGGGTGTTTCCTAGGTTCTAGATTCCGAGGTTCTGTCTGATAAGCAATGCAGCAGTTGCTCAATAAACAAGAGACCCCAGTGTAATGAGGCTTGTTCTGAAGGATCTGTGTGCTGTAGTGCCACATAGAGAACAAAATATTTAATTGCTCACCCTTAGGTGCAATTGAACATTCTGTATGCATTTCTATTCCCACATAAGGCTGAATGCCACCTTCACGAGCATTGGAATCATTGACTACTATAGGGTGGCTGTCTGCTTCTCCTACCAGGACATGGGTCATATTTGAAGTAATTATTCTGGACTTAGAGGTGTAATTCAATGATAGAGCATAGACTTAGCATGGCTGAAGTCCTGGATTCAATTCATGGAACCAAAAGAACAAAATACAGAGTCACTCTAGGGCCAAAGAAGAAACATTTCTGTCATGAGTTAGTTCTGCATCTTTCTCACCCTCACATCTGGCTTTGCTGAAAGCTACCACAGTAATTCACAACTTTGGACATACAGGATCAAGTACAAAGTTTTAAGGATAATTGTATTACAGTTTGAGGTTGTTTCAACATTTGCTCGTTAAATAAAGAGTGGCTCCATTGTTCTATTTGAAGCTTTAGTAGCTTGGTTTATGTAACTTCTTTTGCTTTCTTATATTGGTTAAAACATTTTCTAATGATTTGGATCCTGAATCAATCAGTCTATGTATTGATTTGATGAAAGAATCTTTTGAGTTTACACATGTGATTTGTATATATATATATATATATTCTATATATATATATATATATATATATGGACACAATTCAAAAGAATATATAAACTAGTCTTTCAAGAAGCCCAGTCTGGTCTTCTGGTCTGAAGTATGTGAACCTTCTCCCTCAGCCTCCTGAATGCTGAGATTACAGGCTTGGGCCACTGTGTGTGTGTGTGTGTGTGTGTGTGTGTGTGTGTGTGTGTGTTGGGGGCAGAACCTAGTTTTGTGCCAGGCATCAATGAACCACTCTTCTGAGGGGCTTATGCACTGTAGAGGGCACCTGGGGTTCTCTCATCTTGCTTCCCTCTACTTCTCTGGCAGGTGAGGGTGAGGTTTGAGCTGAAATCCCCGGTGAAGACCATAGAAGATTTCCTTCGGAGATTCACCCCCAGCCGCCTGGCTTCTGGCTGTAGCAACATCGGAAACCTGACCACCAACAAGTCGAGCCACAAATCGGGGTCCAGTGTCCTGTCCAGCCTATCCCAGGACAGCATGCTACTTAGGCTAGAGGAGAGGCTGGGTCAGGCGGCACCAACCCTGGCTGCCAACGGCTACAGCAGCCAAGCAGGCCAGACGGAAGGCTGGGCCCCAGAGGGCGCCAGGGAGCAAAGGCGCCTGACGGAGCAGAAGCAGGGCTTGCAGCCGGAGCTGGAGCTGCGCTACGAGGCGGAGAGCCCAGATGAAGCCGCGCTGGTGTATGCGGCGAGGGCCTATAGCTGCACATTGGTGGACCGGCTGCATGACCAAGTGTCGGTGGAGCTGCCCCACCTGGGCAGACTCACCTTCGAGCTCCTGCACACCCTGGGCTTCGACTCCATCCGGAAAAGAATGTCAGTGGTGATCCGCCACCCTCTGACGGACGAGATCAATGTCTACACCAAGGGGGCTGACTCGGTGGTCATGGATCTTCTGCTGCCGTGCTCCTCAGGTAACCCCTCCTCTCCCACTGCACCCCAGAACCAGGGAGGGCATTTTGAGAGTTCCCACCCTGTTGGGTAGAGGAATTTTCATTTATCCTTTCTTTAGTGCAGAGCCCTTAAGAGAATCATGTTTCTTCAGTTCTAAGGATTTACATTGTATGAGTTCTCTGTACATGGATTCTGCCCTCATATCCCCCTGACAAAGGCGAGTTGGGGTCACCTGGTAAGCATCAGGGCTTAAATATGAACAATGGGAGCAGTTAGACTAGAAATTCTCAACATTTCCTTCCTGACATAGACCTGAAGAAGCTTTAAGGTCCAGGCATGGTCTTCAGGTTGTTTATAGAAGTGCTTGAAGCAAGAGTGGGGTGGTCTTCTCCCTGTTCTAACTGGGCCAAGCAGACTCTTGTCAGTGCCTTTTCATCACATGGCCATTAAAATAATACAGTGCAATTAGCATGCAAAAGAGGTTGTAACTGTCCAAGACGTGCTCTTGGACTGGGAGAGAAGGGAAGGTCTTCCCTCCTTCAGTGCTGAACTGAGAACCTAGGAGCATGAGATCACCTCTGGGGATCAGAAGGAGGGCAGAGGCCAGGTGTCGCTAGTGGACAGAGGAGTCCTGTCCAGGACCTTACTGCCTAATCCCTGCAGCCTTCCCATTTCCCATATCCTAGAAGCAGTTTGCAAACTACCTGCTGCGAATAGGCCCTTCCGAAGCTCTCCTTAGTCATGACTAGACCTGACTCCATTTGGAGTAGAGTCTTCTTATTCATAAGCTGATTTTTTTCATTCCAAGATTCATGGCTATCAACAGATTTTCTTCTTTGGTCAAGATCACTTCTGTCTTATCCATAGCTATGCATTAAAGGCAGGAGAGTGGATCCCAGGTTTCAGCCTCTAACACACACGGTCTCTGTAAAAGTGAAAGTCTGTGGGGAAGGGATTATATGGAGGAGGGTAGTGGGAGGGAGATTAGAGAGGCTGGGGGATTATAGTACTAGGAATGCATTTTATACGTATATGAAAGAATGAATCCACTAGCATGCAGAGGTAGGACAAGGGCAGCTGAAGAGATCTGTCCTCTCAGAGGGAAGGTAGTGAATCCTGCCGAGCTAAGCAAGGAAACAGGCTCCATGAAGCAAGGCCACAGCAATGTCATGTTGACACTCTCCACCAGTGCATTTGTTAAATCAGTATAAAATCTCCACTGTATAGAAAAAAAGCATAAAGAAGACTTATAACTAACTCTTGTTAATGTCACCTCCTAGATTTCCATCACTATAACAAAATACCCAAGAACCTATACAGAGAAAGGGTTTATTTGACTCACAGTTTGTAAATTTCAATCCACAGTTAGTGGACTGACACCCTTTCTTAAGACTATATTGAGGCATGTCCTTATGGGACCATGCATCAGAAAATACTTCTTAATTTGTGGCCAGGAGGCAAAAGTGGAAAGAGTGGTGTCCAGATCCTACTGTCCTCTTTGACGGCACATGCCCCATGACCTAATGAGCTCCTGCTAGGCTCTACTTCTTACATATCACCTGCCCAAAATAGTGGGACCAAGCCTTTACCACACAGGACTTCAAAGGACACTTAAGATCCAAACTGCAGCAGCATTGTTTCATATAAAAAGTGATACAGGGGCTAGAGAGATGGCTCAGCAGTTAAGAGCACTGAATGGTCTTGCAGAGGACCTGGGTTCGATTCCCAGCACCCACACAGCAACTAAGAACCGTCTTTAGTGCCAGGCAGAGGCAGGTGGATCTCTGCGAGTTCAAGGCCAGCCTGGTCTACGTAGTGAGTTCCAGGCCAGCTCCCCTACAGGGAGACCCTGTCTGTCTGAAAAACACCAAAAAAAAGAGTGATACAGGGGAGATCAGGGTCCTTTTCTAGGGTCTTTAGTCACATTCATAGGAGAATTTAAGAATGGACTCAAATGGAGGATTTAGGACAATTTTATTAGCCTTTAAAGAAAAATCTTCTGGGTAGGCAAGCCATAAATCTCAGCAGCAGTCTTGAGGAGAGGAATGGAGGAGAGAAGGGGAAAAAGCCATGAAGCCATGCCAGTTTAGAAGCCTCCTAGACATCAGAGAGACACCACATCTGGACTGGCAGCCACATGGCAGGGAGGAGAAGGGAGCTTTAGAGACAAAGTAAAGAAATTCAAGATAAGACTGGAGAGATGGCTCAGTGGTTAAGAGCACTGACTGCTCTTGCAAAGGATGTGAGTTTGATTCCCAGCACCCACATGGCAGCTAACAGATGTCTGTAATTTGACACTCTCTTCTGACTTCGGAGGCATTGCATTAACACTGGAATACTTACATACAGCAGATAATATACTACACACATAAAAATAAAAAATATTATACAATATATATATTATATATATATATATAATATATATGAGTTGGGGCAGCTCAAAGCATTAGGAAAAGCGTGGTTAGAAAAGAGATATAAAGAGAAAAGGAGAGGTTATGGTTTTCTGAAGAATTCAGAAAAGGGAGCAAGACTTAGGGAGAGCCCATGTCTGTGACTGACAGGTTCAAGAACTGCACTAAGAGCTGGGATTTGGCAGGAAAAGTTCACCATCTCATTAAGACACTAGACGTTCCATCCGTCTCTTTAGCATAACTTAAGGTCAGTCTGCCTTCAGGGGCGATATGGGACAGAAGATGTGGAAATACTGGAAGCTGGGTCTTCATCCAGGTCGAAGACTGCTGTCCTCTTGACCAATTAATCTTACTGGGTTTTGCTACTGTAACAAATGGGCTCTTTTGCAAAGCATGGGGTGACATAGACATACGGCATAAATGGGATCCCTTTCCCATCTGTCTCCATCCCTTTAAGATTACCTTGCCTGTGGTTTGGTGGAGTCTCCACTTTGTGTAGTCATTAAGATATAACCCTCAGACTGTCTGGTCTGTCCTTCTCCAACAGTGAGAATAGAGAGTTCATCACAGCCCACTGCCAGCCGGCACTCACACATTCTGAACATTGCTCTTACCTAGGACATCAGTAAAAGCTTTTTGCTTAAACAAACAGAGAATAACCTCTGTTTTCTCTCTCAATAAAATCAAACTCCTTATTGGGAAAATAATTTTTTAATATTTTTTATTATTTATTTAGTGTCTGAGCATATTGCCTTCATGTGTTTAAGTGTACCCATGTCATGCAACACCTTCAGAGGTTGGAAGGTGTTGGATTTCCCTGAAATGGAGTTCCAGGCAGTTATCAGTCATGATGTGGGTGCTGGGACTTGAAACAGCGTCATCTGTAAGAGCAATTAGTGCTCTTAACGGCTGAGCCATCTCTCTCCAGCCTGGGAAATATATAATTTTTAAAGTACAAAAGAAATGAAAATAGATCACTTAGAAAATATTAGTTAGATCAGGAAGGTGAGCTCTGCTCCCTTGAAGGACTCTGTGTTGTGAGCATTGGCAGCCATCTCTCAGTACTGCTGGTCTCCATCCTGCTGTGCGAGGTAGACATACAGNAGAAGGGAAAAAAAAAATCCATGAAACTCTGCTGGTTTAGAGCCAGCTAGACCCTGGGGGACCAGCAGCCACATGGTGGGGAGCAGAGGGGAGCTTTAGAGAGAAAGCAAAGAAATCTATGATGTTGGGGCAGCTCAAAGCATTAGGAAAAGCGTGGTTAGAAAAGAGATATAAAGAGAAAAGGAGAGGTTATGGTTTTCTGAAGAATTCAGAAAAGGGAGCAAGACTTAGGGAGAGCCCATGTCTGTGACTGACAGGTTCAAGAACTGCACTAAGAGGCTGGGGATTCTGGTCAGGAAAAGTTCACCATCTCATTAAGACACTAGACGTTCCATCCGTCTCTTTAGCATAACTTAAGGTCAGTCTGCCTTCCTAGGGGCGATATGGGACCAGAAGATGTGGTAATACTGGAAAGCTGGGTCTTCATCCAGGTCGAAGACTGCTGTCCTCTTGACCAATTAATCTTACTGGGTTTTGCTACTGTAACAAATGGGCTCTTTTGCAAAGCATGGGGTGACATAGACATACGGCATAAATGGGATCCCTTTCCCATCTGTCTCCATCCCTTTAAGATTACCTTGCCTGTGGTTTGGTGGAGTCTCCACTTTGTGTAGTCATTAAGATATAACCCTCAGACTGTCTGGTCTGTCCTTCTCCAACAGTGAGAATAGAGAGTTCATCACAGCCCACTGCCAGCCGGCACTCACACATTCTGAACATTGCTCTTACCTAGGACATCAGTAAAAGCTTTTTGCTTAAACAAACAGAGAATAACCTCTGTTTTCTCTCTCAATAAAATCAAACTCCTTATTGGGAAAATAATTTTTTAATATTTTTTATTATTTATTTTAGTGTCTGAGCATATTGCCTTCATGTGTTTAAGTGTACCCATGTCATGCAACACCTTCAGAGGTTGGAAGGTGTTGGATTTCCCTGAAACTGGAGTTCCAGGCAGTTATCAGTCATGATGTGGGTGCTGGGACTTGAAACAGCGTCATCTGTAAGAGCAATTAGTGCTCTTAACTGCTGAGCCATCTCTCCAGCCTGGGAAAATATATAATTTTTAAAGTACAAAAGAAATGAAAATAGATCACTTAGAAAATATTAGTTAGATCAGGAAGGTGAGCTCTGCTCCCTTGAAGGACTCTGTGTTGTGAGCATTGGCAGCCATCTCTCAGTACTGCTGGTCTCCATCCTGCTGTGCGAGGTAGACATACAGCCCATCTTTCTAGACTGAGGCATAAGCCATCACTCTCTGACACTGTGTCTGCCCATCCAGTACCCGGGTGCAGTCTCAGCATCCTTCTACACACTGCCTCAGCTGCTACCCTCAACAAGCAGTAGGGCACTGGCCGTCCTGGTCCCCCTTCTGTATGTTCTGGAGTTCTATTACCCGAGCAGCTAGTCACCAGACACAGACTTTGCTCCTATCAGATGGCAGATAATGAAGGCCATGGATTGGAGAAGAATATCATGAAGAAGAGGCTGTTGTATGACTAGGACCTCACATTCAATGTGAAAGTAGGGCTTTAGCCTGAGTCAGCAACTTCCAGCCTTAGTCCCAGAGATGGGCATACTGAAGGGTGTGTACACCCTTGTTCCCCAATGTAATTTCCTTAGGCTCCCCAGATCCTCAGTGGTGGTTCATGTAGAACTTGAGTCCTACTTCCCCTTTTGTATCTAAAACCAGACCACAGACCTATCTGGACATTCACAGAGACTGGGTCCTCCTAGCACCAGCAATGTGTTTTCTCTGTGACTGTCCCACCTTGGTGTTGTAGGGTTTTTCTCTGAGAAAAGCCACCTAATAATGTAGAGAGAATTTTGCCAACTGTGGCAAAGGGATAAATGCATGGCAGGGCAGTGAGCAGCTTTGGCTGGGCAGAGCTATGTATTTTTTTCTGCCAGGCTCTGTACAGATAGTGCTATACCTCAGAGTCCACCTCAGAGTGGATCCCTGTAGCCATACCTCACCCTACCTAGTCCAGGTCTTAAATGGCCTGGCCTACCTCTCTTCATGCAGGTGGTTTGTTTTGATAAGTGTGGTTGGTTAGAGTCACTGTTCTGCTGAATAGTCCATCCCTCTCCAGGGACAACTGAAAAGTTGGGTGGTTCATATTTTAGAGTAATGAGATGCTAGTATATGACAGTCAAACTTAAGATGACTTTGAACTTGTCTCCCAGTAAATTTAAATACCAAAGCAAAATTATCCAGGATAACTTTTCCTTTGTGTTCAGCATTGATCTTGTCCCTAAGAAACCACTTTTAAGTAATTGTCCTGCCAAGACATTTTAATGCCACAGGGCTGCGTTCCATTGGGTCATGCACTGCTTCATACATAACAGGAAGATCTACCTCAATTGTGAGGCCCTGCAAGCTTTGTCACCCTTGTGAAGAATTTCTGGCCAGGTTCAACCTGCTGTGGGGTAGACTTGATTAGTAGACAAGTTTTCCAGACCATATATATATATATATATATATATATATATATATATATATATATTCCTGCAGATCATTTTACTATCTTTTACCAAGAGTGAGAGAGATTCTGGGGAGAGAAATGGTGCTCTCTCTTAAGTATAATTTTTCATAAAAAGGAGACTGTGCACCTCAATTTAGCCCGCCAAGTCATGATTGATACAGATTTTGTTCTCATTTCAGCATGGGATTTTAGAAATGGCTCCAAACCTATGTTTTGAGGAAGTTCCTTTTAAAAGTTACTCCCTCTGACATGTGCACACTATTTGTAAGTGTTATGGCAGACACAGGACATTCCACTGGGCTCCTCTGACTATGTCTGCCTGTACTCTTCCCTAGACGATGCCAGAGGAAGGCATCAGAAAAAGATCCGTAGCAGAACGCAGCATTACCTCAACCTGTATGCTGTGGAAGGCCTGCGTACCCTGTGCATTGCCAAGAGGGTGAGTGGGGCCTGCCTGAGGGCATACACTGATGGCTGCCCATACCATTCGCAGCACTCAGTACAGCACTCACTAGTGTGTCTCCACAGGTTCTGAGCAAAGAAGAGTATGCTTGTTGGCTACAAGGCCACATTGAGGCAGAATCATCTGTGGAGAACCGGGAGGAGCTCCTCTTCCAGTCTGCCCTTCGCCTGGAGACAAACCTCCATCTTCTGGGTAATTAGACTTTCCAGCTGCCTGTTGTGTGGAGCAGTGCTGTTTGCAGCAAGGGCCTGACGTGTGTAGTTTTTGCTAAGCTGGTCTGAAGAACCCCAGGATGGAAGGTCTTTGAACATTTCCTTCAGGCTGTTTCCACTGGGCACATATGCTTCAGGCACACCAGGTTGGCTGTCATCACGCCTTTCCTAAACCTCACTTTTCCAACAAAAACAGAGATGAGGAACAAGCCTTTTGACAATTGACAGTTGAAAATATTTCCACCCCCTGGCAATCCATAATAAATGTTTGTGGAAATGCTACATTTTTGCATCTTATGAATGTTTCTGATTCATTTGGGATGAAAAGAAAATGGCTTGTACATATTTCCTTCTTTGTCCCTATTTACATCTAATAAATACTAATTACTATTAGTAAGAGTTAATATTTATTATTTAAAAAGATATTATTTTGGTACCTATTTTAATAATATTTCAATATTTTCATATTTCATATTTATTAAAGTAGTGAATAAATCTGGGTGAATGTACCAGGGCTGTGTATGTGTACTCCCAGTAAGCCGGCTGTCACAGTACTGAACACTCCTCCTTTGGAGAATGTTGATCAGATTCCACTGAGTCTGCAGAAAGCCCCAGAGAGTTCATCTTTTCTCTTTTAACACAGCTTGCATTTGCTTGTTCTCATTCTCTGGGCAGAGGAATTGGGAAATCTAAATTTCTATATATAAATATCTCCTGTAATAGGTAATGTTAATATTTAATAGCCTAATGTGCTCTAGACATAATGAATATCTCCACAAACTTTGCTTACGTTGTCTGGCAGACCATATCCTACTCAGAAAGCTGTGGGGCTTGGATCCCAGAGACAGAGTGAGCGCTATCCTTAGTATATTAAGTGAAGTCCCTCAAAAGTATCTCTGCATATTTGAGTTGAGACTACTCTCATCAGGATAGGCCTCCCTAGTGGTGTGGGGAGTGGGCTGGGACATGTGCCTATGGGCTGTGATGTCATATACTCAGGAAGCTAAGCAGGAGGATTGCTTGTGCTCAGGAGTTCAAGGCCAACCTGGGCAGCATGGTGAGATTTTTGGCTTCATAAAACAAAGAACTACCAGAGATGGTGGTGCACACCAGTAATTCCAGTACTTAAGAGGTGGAAGTAGTAGGAATGGTAACCAGTGTGGGCTACACAGAGGGGATCCAGTCTCAAAAACAATAACAGCAACAAAAAATCCAACAACATAAAAACCAAGAAAGGGCTTTCCTGGAATGTGCTTTAGTGACAGCCTGAGGGATAAGAGGGAAGGGATCCAGCCGGTTCTCCTGGGCCACCTGCCCAGCCTCTCTAATTCTAGTCACTCCCCTCCATAGCCTAGGTGTGGGTGGTAAGGTGGCTTTTCCCCCAGATAGCACTAACTTCTGAGATGAACTAAAGTTTTCCTGTTGGTTCGTTCTCGAAGTGAGTGGTTTTCCCACTCAGCAGTGCAGATGGAATATCTTCCCTTCCCCAGATCATGAATGGCCTTAGCTGTGGAAAACATGCTTGGGAGTCCCTGGGCTGTCTCTGCTCTGCCATCCCTTCTCTCAGCCTTAGAACCCGCCATGGTTGTCCAGTTCTGGTTCTGCCATCTATTGGCTGTGCAAGCTTGGGCAAGTGACACAATCTTCTTTGTATTCAGGTTTCCTTATCTTCTATGTGGAGAAGAATGGTTCCAACATGGGAAGGTTGCTATGACTGTGGAAGGAGGGGATGACATGAAGCACTGGGTGTGGTTTGGGTGTGGGGTCTAAGATTCAGCCGCTTGCATGGTGATGAATCTCATGTGAGGGCTGTCTTCTTGGGAGAGCCTTAGTGGAAAGAGACAGTGTTCCTAGGGCCTCTTCCTGCAGAGCACTAATCTTATCCAGACCCTACTGCATGGCCTCATCTAAACCTAATTAATTCCCAAAGCTCCAGCTCCTAACACTGTCACATTGGAAGTTTAGAGCTTCATTCTGTGAATCTGAGAACATTTGGTGGAAGGTATAGACAGCCATATAGTCCATAACAGTGCCCCAACACAAGGCACTATGTGTTACAAAGGAACAAAGTAAGAGTGGCAAAGAGCCTCAGCCAGGCCAGAGCCCAAGAGAACATGCATGGGCTGCAACTCAGTTTAGTGTGGGAAACAGAAAGCATCTTACCGAGGTTTACATAGGTGAGAAATAGAGGCAGCCTGGGTGTGGTGGTTTGGGTGAGAATACCCTCATTGGCTTCAAGTTTGTGGCACTGTTTGGGGAGGGTTCTAGAACCTTTAGGAGGTGAGGTCATGCTGGAGAAAGCATGTCAGTGGAGCTGGATTTTAAGGGTATATAACCATGTCCCACTTCCAGTCTGTCTCTTTCTGTTAACTGTACCTGCATGAAGATGTAAGATGGGCATTGCTGCCTCCTCCATGTCTCTCACCATGATGAACTCTTATTCTTTTTTTTTAAATATTTTTTTAAACATTTTTATTTATTTATTTATTTATTTATTTATTTATTTATTTATTTATTTATTTATTTATATGAATGTACTGTCTGCATGTAGGTTTGTGCACTCGTTTCGTGCAAATGCCGCGGAGGTCAGAAGAGGGTGTCGGATTCCCCTGGAACTGGAGTTCTCCTTGGAATTGGAGTCTAATAGATGGTTTCTAGCCGCCATGTGGGTGCCGGGATCGAACCCGGGTCCTCTGGCAAGAGCAGTCAGTGCTCTTAACCACTAGGCCATCTCTCCAGCCCCAATGAACTCTTATTCATCTGGGACTGTAAGCCAAGTGAATTCTTCCCCCTATAAGTTGCCTTGGTCATGGTGTTCTACCACAGCAACAGAAAAGTGACTGATATACCCAGTCATTTTCAGGTGCTAAATACAGATTGAGTGTCCCTCATGCAAAATTTGTAGACTCAGAAGTGTTTTGGATTTTGAGGGTTTTTTTATGGTTTTTGTTGCTGTTTGATTTGGTTGTTGGGTTTGTGTGTGTATACATGCACGATGAGATGTACATGTCAAACTCACATTTCATTTACTTTATCCTGTGCACAAAGCCCGAAGGTGGTTGTAGGCAATTTTTTTTTTAATTTTATTTATTTTTGTATGTGTATGAGTGTACTGTCTGCATGTAGGTTTGTGTACCCGTGTCGTGACAATCCGCGGAGGTCAGAAGAGGTGTCGGATTCCCTGAACTGGAGTTCTCCTGGAATTGGAGTTCAGATGGTTCTTCACCGCCATGTGGGTGCTGGGGATCGAACCCGGGTCCTCTGTAAGAGCGGTCAGTGCTCTCAACTGCTAGGCCCATCTCTCCAGCCCCTGTAGGCAGTTTTTGTAGTGTACCTGTGTTGTGACATGAGGTCATGTTGGAATTTTCAGCCGTAGTTTCATGTTTCCACTCAAAAACTTTGGGATATTGGGGCATTTCAGATTTCATATTTTTCAGTAAAGGGAGCTTGCCTCTTAAGTTCTTTGTGTTTGTGGAAAAAAACCATTCAGGATAATGTTGCTTTGAAAAGCTAATGAGTCTGCACTATCTGTTTTGATATCAAATGCTTGACATTGTTGAGAGCAAACACTGAATTTCATGCACAGGATAGGGGATGGGTAATTTGTGGACTCTATTTTTTTTTTTTTTTTTTTGGTCTTTTTGAGACAGGGCCTCCCTTTAGTCCCAGCTGGCCTAGAGCTTACTCTGTAGACCAGGCTGGCCTTGAACTCACAGAGATCCTCCTGCCTCTACCTCCTGAGTGCTGTGATTAAAGGCGTGCACCACCATGCCTGGCCTAAGATGGTTCTTAGCCGCCATTCGAACCCAGGCCCTCTGCAAGAATAGTCAGTGCTCATGGGGGCTGGAGAGATAGCCTAGCGGTTAAGAGCGCCGACCGCTCTTACAGAGGACGCCGGTTCGATCCCCAGCACCCACAGGCGGCTGAGAACCGTCTGAAACTCCAATTCCAGGAGAACCTCCAGTTCCAGGGGAATCCGATACCCTCTTCTGACCTGCGCGGCATTGCACACACGGGTGCACAAACTTGCATGCGACAGTACATTCAACACATACAGAAATAAATAAAATTAATAAAAAAAATTAAAAAAAATAAAAAAAAAAAAAAAAAAAAAGAATAGTCAGTGCTCTTAACCACTGAGCCATCTCTCCAACCCCTCTTTTTTTTTTTTTTAAATCCCTTGGGAATCCGGTCACCACTCTCCCCACAATGGGCATTGTTTTCAGGTTTCATGTAAAGTTAGCTAGCTGTATGTTAGAAAGAATTCAAGTTCAAGGTACTCTTTTGTGAGTATACATGATTATTATGTTCAGTGACTTACATTTGTTCTTCCTACACATTCTTAGGAGCAGGTGACACTTACACTGTCATTTAACCAGGTGCCACTGGGATTGAAGACCGCCTTCAGGATGGAGTTCCAGAAACCATCGCTAAATTGCGGCAAGCTGGCTTGCAGATTTGGGTTCTCACTGGTGACAAACAAGAAACAGCCATTAATATTGCATATGCTTGCAAGCTGCTGGACCATGATGAGGAAGTTATCACACTGAATGCTGAGTCTCAGGTAGGTGGTTTCCAAAGAGGCTCTGACCTGGTTGGGGTGGCCTCCTATTCTGTGGGCCTTCAAGAACACGGCACTGTTGAAAGGCTACCCAAGGCTCCCATCTTAGGCAACTAGTTTAAGTAGGATAGCTAGCCTTTTCATCCTTCTTAGGATGTACACTTGTTTCTGAGACTTAGGACATTCTTATCATTGTCTTAGAAGACATGGAATTTGCTGGGATTCCTTAATACCAAAGGAATGCACAGCTGGGCTTTATTAATGCAAAGTTCAACCTCTTCTTCCGTGTCACAGAATTTTTTATAAGGTCACATGTGTCTAAAATGTGCAGCCAAGGCAGTGATCCATGTAGCACTGTCTTCCTTAGCGTCATCAGCTGTCTCTAAGTATGTTTGTGGTCTAGTCACATTGATTTGCTAAAATCTTCAGGTATGCCAGGAGTGTGTACTTCCCACAACACCTGATCCGAGTCCTGATTCTTCCCATGATCTCCACTAAGAATGTCATGTTGGGCTACTCTGGAATTTCTTGGTGGAGGAGGGAGCTTCTCCCTGTGTTGACACCCTTGCCCTCCTCCTCAGACCCCTGTAGTGTCCAAGGCCGCTGCAGCCTGCGTGGGGCTCATGCATTTATTCATTCCTTTAGAGTTCCACATGCACATCATCAGCCACCCAGACACTGCCCCTCAGAGCAACATGTTCATGATCTCTCCATATCCTCTGTTAATGTTTGCAGATCTGTAGTAATCCCTTTTATCGATGATATTAGTGATTTACTCTGTTATTTTGGTTACTTTTGATAGCACCCTACCAATTACATTTACCTCTCCAAATAATAAGGTTTTGGTTTCATTGATTTTTCTCTTTTTTTTTTTCTGTTTTATTGACTATATGCTTATTTTCATTGCCTTCCTTCCTTCTTTGCTTGCTTTTCTTTTATTTTCCTGCTCTCAAAATTGGAAGTTTCTCAAAATGGAATGAGTATTACTGAATTGACAAAATTTTTCTTTTCTAATATAAGCAAAGCATATAGCTTATTTCACTAAGCACTATCTGTACCTCACAGTTTTGAAATGTTTTTAGGTATATACAGTGGAAGATATTTTTATGAACATTTCCTTAGTGCTTCGCTTTTGGCTTATGGATTATTTACAAGTGTTTTGTTTCATTTCAAAGTATTTGGAGGTTGTCTTGTCATCCTTCTGGCACTGATTTCTAGTTTGAGTCCATTCTGGTCAGATACTGTGATTTCAGTTCATTGAAATTTCTTGGATTTTCAATGGCCAGAGGAATGGTCTGTCCTGGGGAGTGTGTTATTCTGTGTTGGCTGCTCACTTCTTCAAAGTCAATGTCATCCAGTTGGTAAATGGGGTGATTCCATTCTTGTGTTTTAAGGTTCAACAGAGAAGACTTTGAGTTTCCTTGGATCACCATTTCCCTTGGGTCTGAAGACCTTTTTGGCAATTCCTTGAATACAGGTTGACTGACAACAAATTTTCTGCTTTTTTCACAGACTATCTTTACCTCCTCTTTCTTCTGGAACAGTATCTTCACTCAGTATTGAAGATTGAAATGGCCGTTCTTTTCTTTGAAGACTAAGAATATTCCAGTCTCTTCTAGGCATATGGTTCTAATGAGAAATGTGTAGTCATTGAATCCTTGCTGCCTTATAACTAGTGATTGCTTTTCTGTGGCTGTGGTTGGATTTTTTTCTTTTTTTACTTTTGTTTTAAGCAGTTTGATCATGGTGTGTTTGTGTATCAAGCCTGCTGACTTTTTTCTGTTATTGCTTCTTTGCTACTAAGACTGTTAGAGTAAGGATTTGGTTTCCTGTGTGTTGTACTTTTTTCTAGAATATAAACTTCATGTGTTTAATGGTTTTAGATTTACAGAAAAGATTGGGAGATTCAATAGAATATTCTCATATCGGGGCTGGCGAGATGGCCTAGCAGTTGAGAGCACCGTGCTCTTGCAGAGGACCCCGGTTCAATCTCCAGCACCCACATGTCAGCAGCTGAGAACCTTCTGTAACTTCAATTCCAGGACAACTCCAGTTCCAGGGGAATCCGACACCCTCTTCTGACCTCTGTGGCACTGCACGACACGGGTGCACAAATCTACATGCAGACAGTACATTCATACACATAAATAAATAAATAAATATTTTAAAAATATTAAAAAAAAGAATATTTTCATATCACATCCAGTTTCTCCTGATCAGCTTCTTATAAGAACATAGTACATTTATCATCCTCATGGACCAATATTAATATAGTGTGACTAAAGTCCATGCTATACTCAGATTGCCTTAGGTAGCACCTGTCATCTTATTTCAAGTATCACATTGCATCTATTTGTCACATCTCTCTTGGCTATTCCTGGTTGTATCAGTTTCTTGGGCTGTCTTCCTCTTTCATGACCTTGGCAGTTTGAAGAAGATTGCTTAAAGAGTATCTTGAGTTTGAGATTCATCTGTTATTTTTCTTATGACCAGAGTGGAGCTCTGGATTTTTGTGAAGGACATGAAGTTCAATTTTATCACATCTAATCAACATGACATTGTCTGGATGTTAACCTGGTATTGGTTAGGTTTATCCCCCTCCCTGTTTCCATACTGAACTCTTTGGAAGGAAGTCCCTGAGAGTTTACACTCAGGAAGCTTGTGGTTGTAGTCCACTTCTCTGAGTGCAGAGTGTCTGTACAGTTATTTAGAATTCCTTTTGGTTTACATATTTTGCATTCTAAAATTTCTGTTTGGTCTTTTTATATATCACTTGCAATTTCTTTTCTGAAATTTCCATTTTTCTGCTAATTTTCAGAACAATAATATAATGTGAAGCTTCCCCTGACTGGATGTTTAATGTCTCTGTTAAGTTATTCCAGTGTCTGGGTCACCTTCTGTCCACGGTGCTTTTCTACATGAGCTGAGATTTCTTGGTTCTTTGGAAATGGGGATCCTTAGTCTCATGTCACTGGCAATATGGATATTATCTTATGTGGGGTGTCCCATTTATTCCCAGGGTGAACCATGTGAAAAACATGCACAGGAAAGTACAGCACACAGACACATGTTAAGGGGTCCAAATACAGAGAGAGCTTTATTCCAAAAATGACTGCCTTATATAGCCAGTGTGACTCATATCCCAAGGCCAAATCCTAAATTTTTGTGTCAGTGTATCCCACCCCATGGGCATGGCCAGGCAGGTCCCATTGGTTAGTCAACTTAACTGAATTTTCCCACATCTCACCCTTTAAATTTCGTTTTTTTTTCTGAGAGGCAGGTGAGCCCATGGGATAGGCTAACAACACAAAGAAACCTAAGCTTTGAATAGTCAGTTGTTTAAGCCTGTTTGGGGTGCCAGACAGTGGAGGGGGCAAGTCAGACCTGAGATTTTTATTTTTTACGCTAAGGCCAATTAATATCCTCCCCCAATAAACAAACCCAACCATGAAGTGAACCAATTGTCAAGCATAAGCAATGACTGTAACATTCATGCAAAACCAATTAGCAGGTATCTATGCCCAAATTTTGAACCCAAGGTCCCCATAGTCCAATTGGAGAAGCTTGTATGCATAAGTGTGTTGATCAAATAAGAGTCCAGTCCATGTTTTTTGAGATCTCAGGATTCTCCTATCTCCTCAGCCCTTGCGTTCTACTGTGCCCCCCCTTCTGCATCTGATCCCTGGGCCCCGGGGACAAGGGGCAGAAGTGGGTGAGAAGCAAAACAGTCTATTTTTCTTTGAGGTGTTACTCTTAACTCTGATTTGTCCAGGCTGTTTCTTTCTTAGTGCTACTAACAAGCACAAATAGTGAGATAGTAAAGTCATTTAAATGGCATTGATTATCATGACAAGTTACTCTGTGGGCACAGATAAAAATATTTAGATGGCTATTAGTCTAGGTACTAAGGCTTTTTTTTTTTTGGTCTTTTCGAGACAGGGTCTCCCTGTAGCCCCAGCTGTCCTGGAACTCACTTTTTAGACCAGGCTGGCCTTGAACTCACAAAGATCTGCCTGCCTCTGCCTCCCAAATGCTAGGATTAAAGGTGTGCACCACCATGCCCTGCCATAAGGCTTTTTTATACTTTTTTTATACTGTTTTTAATTACTAGAGGTTTAATACCAGCCATATGTTATTCCTCCAAAGGAACAGGCTAATAGACAATTAGGTTTGGGGGAACTTTGGTGGCCACTGGCTGTATAATAGCTTCCAGGCGGGTGTGTAGTAGTAATGAGTCTTGCTTGACTCAATGAGACCAATATTTTTTCTTTTCAGTGGCCTTTGATAATGCTCTCTGGCATTTCAGAGACCTACTGTCCACTTGCAAGTGTGGTCTCTATGTCCTTTCGATTCTCACACCAGGTCTTTGACAGCTGGGTCTTGTTTTTTTTTATTGATGCTTTGTGTATTTCATACATCATCTTCCAATTCAGTTCAGGCATATATCCCCTTCCCTTCCCCCCACCCCGCCCCTACCCATCCCAGATCATGCATTCTGCCGTAACTTTTCTGCATCTTTCTGTTTTTTTTTGTTTTGTTTTTGTGTTTCATTTTTTTTTAACAATAAGTGATAGTTTTGTGAGTACAAGCATCCTTCATGTAAAACCAATTGCGAGCAGTTGTGGCCCAAACCCACACAGCTCATGGGTCCCACCATCAGCAGGGGGGGGCTTGTATGTTCAATCAAGTTGATCAAATGAGTGTCCAGTCTTATTATTGTTTGTAGTTTTCACCATTACCCCAATCGCAGCCCTTACATTCTACACGCCTCCCCTCCGCAGACGTTCCTAGGCGTAGAAAAGGGCACAGTGGATGAGAAGCAAACAGTCTACTTTCTCTGGAGCTGTTGTCTGGTCTCTAGTCAATTCTGGCTGTTTCTTTTCATGGGCTGCCAGCTTTCCAGGCATAACCTTTCAATCCTACTAATGAAGCACATGCAATTAGATATATAGGTATTTAAACAGTATAATATATAGCCTTTCGTCCTACCAATAAGCACTGCAATTGGATATATAGGTATTTAAACATTACTATTGTTATGGTAGGTTACTTTGGTTAGACACAGATGTTTGGATGGTATGTTAACGCTGAATTACATTTTCTTCTGTTAAGTATGACAGGGTCTTCGTGTGGTTTATACATCTCCTAACCATTAGAGGATGTAAGCTTTGTGGCATCAGCCGTGGGTTATTCCTCCAAGGAGAGAGCCAAATCCCAATTAGATTTGGGTATATACAGACATATGGCTGCCACTGCTGCACAGTATTTCCAGGCAGATGAGGTGTAGCTGGTGCTGACGAGGGGGTCTCACTTGACTCAAGGAGACCTATATTTGCTTTATTGGTTAGTGGCCTTTGGTACACTCTCTGGCATTCCAGAGACCACCCGTAAGCTTGCAAGTGTGGTCTCCCTACATCTTTCCGTGTTTATATCAGGTCTTCACAGCAGGGCCTTATCGCCTCTCTTCCTGCAGATATCCCGGTTGGAGGCAAGGAGCCTTTACCTTTTGGGGGCTTGGATCCCCTGGCCAACATCTCCTTGGTAGAAATAATCCATTGTTGATATCAGAGCTCCTGTATTATATTTTGCTTAAGTGCGTAGCTTGAGGAGACTTTAGCATTATATTGGTTCTGAATAAGCAATAATCCTTTTCACAGTTTCTATGTCCATTAGTCAATTAAAGAAGGCAGTTTTACAAATTTTACAAGAGAATACCCGCTAACAGTTGGCTCCAATCTACAGCTGGAGAACGACCTATCATCATCCATATTTCTCCTCCATTCTTGGGGGGGAGTTAAGAAAGTCTCTGTATTAAAACCTTTGCAGCACCTAGAAGGTAAGTTCGTTAGGATTTATTAAAAATCGTTGTTACAAGTAGGATCCAGGGAGGGGCCTGATGTCTGCAGCAATCTGAGCATTTTCCCTTCATTCCAGAGGATTCCATCCTTCTGCTGGCAACTTCTGGTACATCCTACTCACTGCAAGCCGCATTTTCTTTCTCAGCCATTAAATTGGATGTATCTCCTGGCCTGTTGGAACATACAAATCCTTTCCCATAGTTAGTTTTAAGATTGGATTGCAAGGTTTTTTTGACAAAACGTTTTCATTATTCTTATCCCCCTTTTTTAATTTGATGTTTTTTTTTTGACCCATGGTCTCCAAAAAAGCAGTTGTTTATATATATACCTATAGGGTGGAGTCAAGGCAAGATTTATCAATTCACCCCATGCTGTTTTGGGTTACTGTATGCGATTAACTTGGGAACCAAACTTTTTTTAAATTAAATCATCCTATAGGTGAAAGAGATTGCTACCAGGTGATAGTATATGACAACAAAATTAAGAGAACATTGTTTATACCAATCCCAAAGTAATTGTTTATACAGTTTTTGAATTAGAGCTTAATGTGGACAACAGCAATTATATCACCAATTAAACTCAGATGCATTACCTTTTTATCAGCCGTTAAACCAATGTTTGTTTAATATCACATATTTACTTTTTTTAATTCTAGCTCGATTTTATTTCCTTTTTTAGTGAAAAGTTAATCATTTATATTTTTTAACAAATGTGTTAAAAGCAAAACTACTGAGCATTTCATACATCATTTTCCAATTCAGTTCAGCATATTTTTCCCTTTCCCTTCCCCACCCCCACCCCAACCGAGATCATGGCATTCTGCCATAAACTGTCCTGCATATTTCTCTCAGGTTTTTTTTTCATTTTTAGCTATAAGTGATAATCCATGAGTACAGATCCCTTCACGTAAAACCAATTTGCAGGCTTTGTGCCGAAACCCCCCACAGCCCCACCTTCCAGCGTGTGGTGAGGGGTTGTATGTTCAATCAGGCCGATCAAATGGGACCAGACTACATTGCTGTTGTGTTTCACCATTCACCCCAATCGCAGCCCTTACATTCACCACGCCCCCTCTTCCGCAGATTATTCCCCGGCTTAGAAAAGGGCACAGGTGGATAGAAGCAGATCAGTCCACTCTCCTGGAGCTGTTGTCTTGGACTCTGGTCAATCTGGCTGTTTCCTTCATGGGCTGACAATTTGTCCAGAATAACCTTTCGATGCTACTAATGAAGCACAAGCAATTAGATATATAGTAGGTATTTAAACAGCTCTAATAGTTATGGGTGGTTTACTTTGGTATAGACACATATGTTTAGATGATATGTTGATCCATGAATTACATTTTTTCCTTGTTAAGTTGGACAGGTTTACTGTGCTTATACATCCTAACCTGTAGAGGTGTAAGCTTGTGGCTCATAGCCATGGTTATTCCTCCAAGGAGAGAGCCAATAGCCAATTAGATTTGGGATATACAGGCATATGGCTGCCTCTGCTGCACAGTTATTTCCAGGTAGGTGGGGTGTAGCGTGGTGCTACAGTGGAGTCTTGCTTGACTCAGGAGACCGTATTTGCTTTATTGGTTTAGGGCCTTTGGTAACACTCTCTGTATTCCAGAGCCATCTGACACTTTGCTGTGTGGTCTCAATACATTTTTTCCCATGTTAACGTCAGGTCTTCAGCAGAAGGGCCTTATCGCCCCTCTTCTTGCAGGTATCCCAGTTTAGGAGGCAAGGAGCCTTTACCTTTTGTGGGGCCTTAGATCCCCTGGCCAACATCCCTGGTGAATAATCCATACTGATGTCAGAGCTCTGTATTGATATATTTTTTAAGTGCATATTTAAGGACTTTAGTATTGCAAATTTGGTTCTGAACAGAGAATAACCTTTTCACAGTTCTTATGTCTATTAGTCAATTAAAGAAGCAGTTTTACCGTTTTTATAAGAGATTACCTCTATAATAGCTGTCTCCAATTTACAGTTGGAGATGACCTCATCAATCATATTTCTCCTTGTTCTGGGGGGGGGGTTAAGAAAGTCTCTCATATCAAAACTTTGCAGCACCTAGTAAGGTAAGTTTCATTAGGACTCATTATAAATAGTTGTTACATGTAGGGGTCCACAGAGGGGTTCGATGTTATGGCAATCTTGAGGCTTTTCTCTCCTTTCGATGTTCAGACGGGTCAACCTTTCAGTGGCATTTCTTGGTATATCCTACTCAATGCAAAGCTGTTTTCTTCCTTTCTCAGCCGTTAAGTTGGGGACATTTTGTCCTGTTGGAACACACAAATCTTTTCCATTAGTTAGTTTTAAGATTTGAATTGCAAGGTTTTTGATGAGAAGGTTTCTATGTCTATCTTACCCCCCCCCTTTTTTTTAACCCATGAGTCTCCAGAAGACAGTTGTTATTTACATAACTATAGGGTGGAATCAAGGCTCAGATTCATCAAATTTACCCATTTGTTTTGGGTGACTATATATGATTAACTTGGGGAGCAAAAGTAATTTTTATGTTAAATCATCTTAAAGAGAATGCTACAAGGTGATACTGTACAACAGAGAAACTATAGAGAACATTTTATTGTGCCAATCCCAGAGTTATTGCTCTACAAATTTTTATGTAAAACAAATGCGGACAACAACAGATTTATATCTCCATTTAACTCGATGATTACCGTTTTACATCTAGTAAACCAATGTTGTTTAATATACACTATTTACTTTTGCTAAGTCCTAACACACCATGTATCCTGTATACAGAGTCAGGGCAAATCTGGATACTTGTTGAAACTCACATCAATTAAATCATGCACCAATTGAATATACACCAGTTCCCCTCTCCACCCTCCCCACCCTTCCCAAGTCACCATTTCATCAGTCAGTCTGATGCATATTTCTGTTGTTGTTCTTTTAATATGCATCCCTCTCCACAAGAAATATTATAACTGGGTTATTGGTACTAGCATCCACATATGAGGAAATACCATTTGTCGTTTTTTTCTGGGACTGTGTTACTTCCCAAATTGTTTCTTCTAGCTCCATCATTTTACCTGCAAAGTTCATGCATGTTGTCTTTCTTTACCACTGCATAGAATTCCATGTGTACATATACCAATTTTTCTCATCTACTCATCAGTTTAGGGGCATTTGGGTTGATTCAGTTTTTTGCTATTTTTGACCAGAGCCAGCAATAAATTTATAGCTTTGCATGTTCTCTTTGCAGTACGATGCTTCTGTGGGGATATACCCAGGAGTGGTATGGACTGGGTCAATGGCAGGATCATTTTGAGTTCTTCTACGGGTTCTCCACCCTGTTTTCCATAGTTGCTGCACAAGTTTACATTCCCCCAGCAATGGATGAGTTGTCTCCCCTTCCCCACCACCCTCTCAATCACTTGGAATCATTTGTTTCTTTGATCCTAGCCAGTCATATAGGAGTAGTAAGATGTATCCTTAAGGGGTTTTAATTTGGCATTTCCTTAATTAGTAGCGGGTGGATGCTTGAACACTTCTTAAGGTGTTTCTCAGCCACCTCTAAATTCCTCTCTTTGAAGTCTCTGCGCATGATTTTGCTCTTTTGAGTGATTCATTGTTTCTTTCCTTCCTTTGTCTTTTGAGTAGTTGTGTTGTACTCCTGGACATTAATGCTTTGTCATATGTATTTGCTGTGAAGGTTTCCTTCTATTCTGTGGGTTTCCTCTTCCTCTTTCTTGTTCTTTGATGTACCAGCCTCTTTTGAGTTAATGAGTCCCCTTTGTCAATTGATTGACCGTATTTTCTTGTGGCAGCTGCTGTCTGATTTAAGACGTTCTTTCCACACCTACGTCTTGTAGTTGTGCCAAGTTTCTCTTCTATCACCTTCCAGAGTTTTGGGATTTCACGTTGAGTGGTCTCTTGATCCTTTGGAATTGACCTTTTGTTACAGGGTGAAGTGAGAGGTAGGGATTTAATTTCATTCTTCTTACAGGTGGTGATCCCCGTTTGCCAATACCACTCTGTGAAGATGCTGTCTTTCCCCCAATTGTGTCTCTTTGCCTCCTAGCAAATAGGAGATGGCTGAAATTGATGTGCTCAGGTTTGAAACTTCAATTTGCGGGGTTCCATGGTCAACTGGTCGTTTTGTTGCCAGTACCAAGCTGTTTTTATGGACTATAGCCCTGAGTATAGTTTATGTCTGGTAGAGCGATCCCCCCTTGTATTGCTCTTTCGCCCAGAGTTGCTTTGCCTTGGGGTCTTTTGTTTTCCTAAATGAAATTGAGGATTCTTTTTCCAAACATGTGAAGAAGCTCTGGGGATTTTGATTCGGATTGCATTAAATCTGTTATACGAGTTTAGTAGAATGGACATTTTTACCTATATTTATTTTCCCAATACAAGAGCATGGGAGGTTGTCCATCTCCTGATGTCTTGTTCAATTCCTTCTTCAGAGGTTTTTTAAAATTTTTGTTGTAGAGGTCCTTGGTGTCTTTGGTTAGGTTTGTTCCTAGGTATTTATGTTTTTGAGGCTATTGTGAGTGGGGAAGTCTCCTTGTTCTTCCTTTCTTCAGCTGCCTACGTTGGTGTAGAGAAAGGTACTGATTTTTCTAGGTTTATTTGTGTATCCTGGCCCCCTTATCTGAAGCTTCCTGATCGTATCTAGGAGTTTCCTGGTGTAGTTCTTAGCATCCCTTAAGTTAACAATAATATCATCAGCAAAATAAAAGGGATACTTGACGTCCTTTTTCCTATGAACTCCTTTTATTTCCTTTTTCTGCCTTTATTGCCCTAGTCAAGGGCTTCCAAGCCCACTATGTGAAAAGGCAGTGGTGACAGGGTGTAGCCTTGCTGAGTTTCTACCCTTAAGGGGAATGTTCTGTCGTTTCCCCATTAGGATGTATTGGCTGTGGGGGTTTTGGGTTTTCCCTTGTATAGGCTTTGATTACATAGGGATGATCCCTCCAATCCATTCCCTCTAGGACTTTAAACCCGAAACGATGCGGATTTTGTCCAAGTCTTTTCCATGTCAATTGAGCTGATGGTGTGTTTTGGTCTTTCATTCAATTTATTTCTTGATGATATTTATGATTTTCGTATGTTGACCCATCCTTCCATCTCTGGTATGAGTCAACTTGGTCCGGTGGATGATTTTCTTGATGTGGGTCTGTAGCGATTTGCCAGTATCCTTTTAGAATTTTGGCATCTCTGGTTCATTAGGATGATGGGTCTATAGTTCTCCTTTTTAGTTGCATCTTTGCCGGGTTTTTGGTATTAGAGTGATGGCTGGCTTCATAGATCGGAATCTGGGAGAACTCCCTCCATTTGTATCCTTTCTAAACACTTGGATATTATAGTTGTTGTAAGTCTTTTTGAAATTCTTTATAGAATTTGCTGTGAAAACATCTGGGCCTGGGCATTTTTTTGGTGGGAAGTTTCTTATTACATATCCAATTTCTTCACGTATTATGGGTATGTTTAAGCTTTCGATCTCTCTTGGTTGAGCTTTGTGCCTCCAAGGACTTTCAGGTATTCATCCATTTCTCTAGGTTTTCAAAATTGAGTATGGGTATAGGTTTGTAAAGTAATTTTCGTACGATTGTCTGGATGTTTTCATTATCTGTGTTATATTTCCCTTTCATCACCGATTCTATTGATTGGAGTGTTCCATATTTCTTTTGGTTAACTGGGGTAGAGGTTCTGTCTATCTTGTTTATTCTCTCAAAGAACAAGCTTTGGATTCATTGATTTTTCGTATGGTTTCTTTGTTTCTTATTTCATTGTATCTGCTCGATTTTTTTATTTTTCTTGTTTTTTCTGCTTTTGTGTTTAGGGTTCATTTGTTTTATCTCTCAAGATTTCGCTGGAGTGTTAGATCGTTCACTGTGCTCTTTCGTTTTTTTAATGTAGTCCCTTAGAGGTATAAACTTTACTCTTAGGACTGCTTTAAATTGTTCCATAGGTTTTGCT
>VZQC01006228.1:3641159-3761085 GCA_009823505.1 Rhizomys pruinosus | reverse complement strand
TGGCTGTGCATATATATTCATGAATTGAGGACTTCTATCGTCGATTGTTTCCTATTATAGATAGTCAGCATTTAAAGATTAAAGCCCTCTTTGTCCCTTTGATTTCTTTGCTTTGAAGTCTACTCTGTCTGAAATTAATATTAGAAATTTAGCCGACACTGCTTTCCTTTTGGTACCAATTGCTTGGAATGTTTTCTTCCATTCCCTTCACCTTAAGTTGGTGCCTGTCCTTGAAATTGAAGTGGGTTTCTTGCAGACAGCATATGGAGGATTGTTCCTAATCCATTCTCCCAGTCTAGCCTAGATCGCGCGAATAATGCTGTTGATTCGACGGTCTTGACTATGTCAATTGGAGTTTCAGCGCCCATTGATTATTAAGTATAATTGAAAAGATGGAATTTGTTTCCTTTCACCTTATTATCCATTGGACTTTTAGTCTTTGATTCGACTCCTATGATTATGTTTTATTAATTTCCTTTTCTAGGTGCTTGAGAAGGCTTCTCCTCGCCCTTTGAATGCTTCAAGGCATTTTCTGGGAGTTGGCTTTAGACATGTATTCTATCATCTATGTTTTGTTTGGAAGATTCTTCCCCCCACTGTAAGAAAGCTGGGGTTAAAGTATTTCTGGCGGTGGCCACCATAGTCCTCTTAACACTGGGAATGCCCCCATGTCCTCTTGCCCATGTTGCCGGGAAAGTCGTATGTAATCTGATGGGTTCCCTTTGAGTGGACGATTTCTTGTGCCTTTCAGAATTTTATCTTTGTTTTTGGGCATCTAACATTTATGACTATTGATTTGGCATGGGGGAGTTTTCTTTCTGATCTTGTCTTATTTGGGAGTCCTATGTGCTTCTTGTATTTGAATGGGTTTGCTCTACTTTTAGTTTTGGGGGAAAGTTTTCATCTATTAATTCTGTTGAAGATCTGATCGAGATACTATTCTCCTTGAGATTCTTCTCCTTCCTCTATTCCTATTGATAGCGAGGTTTATCTTTTCATAGTGTCCCATATTTCCTGATTTTCCATTTTTGTGTGTTTCTTAAATTTTTTCATAATCTTTATTTGAGTTTTTTAGTTGCTCTGTATTATCTTCCAGATCTGTTGATATTTCCTTTGTTTTCTGCTTTCCTCCATTCTATTTCTGAGGCTTCTTTTCATTTTCTTCCTTGTTGGTTAAGTGTTCTATTTCCTTTTTCCATTTCATCCTGTGATCTTTCTTTTAATATATCCATTCCCCTTCTTGGTGTTTCTCAATCTCTTTTTGGTGCCCCTTATTTTCGTTGGTTGGCCTCCATTTTCAGTGTTTCTACTTCCTTTAAGGTATTTGTTTTTTTTCTCTCGTTCTTCTGGCATTTGTCAATCTCTTCCTTCAATTCTTTCTGAAGTTTGTCAATGTATCCCTCTAGGTCCTTTTTGAGTTTTTCATTCTCTCTCTTTATGTCTCTTGAATTCTTCTTTAGTTTGTCATTGTATCCCTCTAGGTCCTTTTTGAGTTTTTCATTCTCTCTCTTTACTTCTCTGAGTTCTTCCTTTAGTTTGTCATCGTAACCCTCTCGGTCCTTTTTGAGTTTTTCATTCTCTCTCTTTACTTCTCTGAATTCTTCTTTATGCTCTTTAATTTCTCTGCATAGGTCTGCAATTAGTTCTCTAAGGTCTGTTTCTGGGGTCACCTCCAGGGGGATCTGATTGTAGTTGTCTCCTACCGGGTTGGTAGACCTTGGTGCAGAATTATCCTGCACCTTTCCCATGTCTTCTCTTCTTCGTCTCCCTGGCATGTGGGTTTCCCTTTTGTGATTCAAATCCCAAATGTCTTTTCAGTTTGTTGAAGGCTGAAAGCTTGTTTTATTTTGCTTGCCTCCTTCCAATGCTTTTTAATTTTTTCCCCTTCTTTCTCTCCTCCTTGTTTATGGAGTGTTGACTTGTCTAGGTTTCAGGCTTTCACTTTTGTTTATATATTGGATACTGGAAGTCTCTTCCTTTCCTGTTCTGGATGTTCTCTTAATCCTCTGGATACTCTCTCCTCAATTCCAGTTGTTGGCGGGGGGGGGTATTCCTGACTTAGCCCTTGCCCTGGTACCTGCGTGCAGTAGTGGCGGGCTGCTCCCTGCGCAGGACCAGCCAATGGTGACTATGCCTGACCCCAAACCCAGGACCAGCTTGCGACTACCATGGGGGGGGTGGAGCCACCCAGCCGGGCAGTCACGCTCTGGCAGATTTAGGAGTCAGATCTAGGCCCCTCTGCCACAACTCAGCAAATCAATTGTTCTGCCCCCGTGGGTCACTGCCCTAAGTTTTTACCTGCGTGCAGCAGTGGCGGGCTGCTCCCTGCACAGAACCAGCCAATGGCGACTATGCCTGACCGACAGCTGGGTCTTAATGCCCACATGTGTGTACCCCAATCTGTAGACAAATAGCCTTTATTTTGGGGGGGCCATAGCCCCCAGCCAATGCTTCTTTGGCAGAGTGACCCATTGCTGGTACCAAAGCTTTTCCTGTTAACATATTTGCTAAACTATCAAGCCTTTAAAGATTTTCCAATAATGTCTACTCTGAATAAAATTTTCTTTTACAGATTTTATGCCCATTAGTTAATTAAAGACTGGATATATATGCCCCATGAAAAATTGTTACCAAAGCAGTTGGCTACTTTGTAGTTGAGGAACAGTTCCATTACCACCATAATTTGTTTTCTTTTTCTATAAAAAGGAGGTATAAAAAAAGTTTCTTTATCAAAACTTAACAGCACCTGGAAAATAAACTTCATTAGGACATATTATAAACAGTTGTTTTAAATAGAATTTAGAGATGTTTCATGCGTGTGGCTCAGGCAGTCTGAAGTTTTTTTTTCTGGATGCTTAGACTGGCCAGCTTCTCTGCTTGGTCCATCCTGTACAATCCAAAGCTGTACTTTTTCCAGGCATTAAAGTTGGTGATGTTTTGACCTGGGGGAACATGTAAATCTTCCCATAGTTAGTGTTAAGATTTAAAAATTGAAAATTTAGTGCCGGGCGTGGTGGCGCACGCCTTTAATCCTAGCACTTGGGAGGCAGAGGCAGGCACATCTTTGTGAGTTCAAGGCCAGCCTGGTCTACAGAGTGAGTTCCAGGACAGCTGGGGCTACAGGGAGACCCTGTCTTGAAAAGACAAAAAATAAATAAATAAAGAAAAGAATAAAAATTGAAAATTTATCAAAAGTTTTTAAATACAGTTTTCTATTTGACTGTATCCCAGAGGGAGTACTCCACCACCTCCTCGTTTTTTGTTTTTGTTTTTTTTTTAATTTTTATATTTTGACAAATAGATGTTTAAAAGGCAGTTGTATCACATATACCTATAGACAGGAACTAAGGCATAATGGACAAGTAAGTCTATTTAAAGGGTCTCTATATATTGGTCTATAAACCTTGTAAGCAAAAGAAATGTCACAGCGAATACTGAACAATACAGAAAAACATAGAGAACATCTGTGCATATTTAATCCCAAAGTTGTTACTGGAAATCTAGTACAAATTAGAAGCAAAACAAATTTTAATAACAATTTGTATCTCCAGATGTGATTACATGCTCCTAAGAGAAATGAAGCTTCTCTTGCTACCAGCAGGAGCTTCTCTTGCTACAAGCAGGTACAGCACAGTCCTGCTAAGGGAAGAGGATCACAATGGCCTTCTGCAGTCACTGTGGGGAACTGACCCCCTGGTGCAGAGGTCAATTTTTCATTTAAATTGAACCAAAATATTAATTTATGCTGTTAAAGAGGCTTTTACGAACAGTTAGTAAAACAAACAATTTATCAGAGCAAGTATATTTTGTTAGAACTCCAGGGCCTGTAAATTCCCATACAAATCTGTTTTGTCTCCAAATTGCTGAAATTAAAAGACTGTGTTACTTTAAGTCAAACTTTAAATTAAATTTAGGCATGATTTAGATAAATTGTTATTAAGCCACCATGTGCTCAGTTCCTTGGCTGGCATGCACACAGCAGGCAGGTGGCACCAGAGCATAGCCATGTGTAATCAGTAATTCTGTGGGAAAAATCTGTAAGGTGAAACATACTTAAAAGTTCAAAATGAAAATTAAGTCAACCAATTAATTTTAATTGTGCACATATTCTTACTCAAAAGATATCTAGGATACCTGGCATTAAGTAAAAGTATTACATTTTAAGTTAAGCATGCTGAGATGGATTTGAATTACTTAAGTGATAAAGTTAGCTGAACCCCAATTTTGGATCCACAAATAGCAAGCAAGTTTAGGCAGGAAGAGTTACAGATTTAGAAATAGTTACCCAAAAAATCCACAAGAAGCCAAGAGTGGAATTCAGTTTTATCTAAAAGCAGGTTGAAATAGAGATAAAAACCTGTCATAATTAAGTAACTTTTGTTTGTTTGTTTTTTTCGAGACAGGGTCGCCTTGTAGTCCCACATGTCCTGGAACTCACTCTGTAGACCAGGCTGGCCTTGAACTCACAAAGATTCACCTGCCTCTGTCTCCCAAGTGCTAGGATTAAAGGTGTGTGCCACCATGCCTGCCTGGCTAATTAAGTAACTTTTTTTTTTTTTACTGATGAATCATTTATTTGGACAAGACAAAAACATCTCCATCTGGTTTCCCTTTATATAGAAAGTGGAACATTTCAAATATATTAGTTTTCTCTTTTTCAACAGAAGTCATTTCAATCTGGTCCTGGGAACTGCTTCTCATGTTAGGATTCACGCTTTAGTAACACATATGCACCCATCACAGCCAAAAGAGCATACTTGAATTTTGGATAGTCATTCATTATGATGGTGACCATACCAACATATGGTAAGAACCCTCATGCTCTTCCTACCACGTCCTTCTTTTCCAGCCAGTTCTGGCCTTCCTTGTACAAGCCTCTGTCATCAACTTCATTATTATCTCCTTTAGTCAGAAATTTGATGTCTCCATTATCTTTTTCATGAACTTTGATTACTCTGTGAACTATGGGAATGTCTCGTCCTTCAACTTTAAAAACAACTATTTCACCAGCTCTAATGGGGTCTTCCCGGAAATTTGTGAGGAACAGCAGGTCTCCCCTGTGAAAGGCCGGCTCCATACTGCCACTCAGCACCACCACGATGGGGCTCTCACTGCCAGTGAGGACGATCAAGCCTTTCCATATCATGAGTGCAGAAGACACGATCATGGCAAAGTTTAAAACCTGGTAGTAGAGCTGTCGTTTGTTCATCTTCCTGAGGTCCCCGAATATGTCCATGCCGGACGTGGAGAGATGCGTCCCCACAGCGCCCGCGCGTACCATGGCGGGGTCTCTGGGGGCCCAGGGCTGCCCGCCGGCTCCGTCTGTCACAGACAGCTGCGGAGCACCGGCCGGCCCCGCCCACCCTAATTAAGTAACTTTTAAGAGAATGTTTGTTCCTAAGGAAACTGTAGCTAAGTGGTGAGTAGTCCTAAATTTACATCACAGAAACCTGTTTTCTGATCTAAGCAGAGCTCTAGAGCAAACCTGGGAGAAATTTACATATGATCGACTTAAGCTGGAGCTGAACCACAAAAAAAAAACTGGTTTCTTCTACAGTTGGAATAAGTTTTTGAAAATTAGAACCCAAAGGTTTTATTTTAGGCTCGTAAAACTATGAAAAATGATCCCAAGGCCACGCATGGCTAGTAAGCCTTGATATTAAACTTAGCCTTGAAGTTGCTGGCTTTTATAGCCTGTAGGAGTGACTAAGTTAGGAGGTACATGACTGGAGGGGATGGGATATTCCTCCTGAGCCAACATGGAGCCAGGCAGGTTTCCCCCATATGTGCAAAGGAGAGGTGGCTCCATGGCAAAAGATAGATGTTAGGAGAGAGAGGAGAGAGTTGAGAAGAAAAAGACAAGATTTGGAGGTTCACATACCAAATTTGTCAAGGTTTCCTCCAGCCACATGTCTGGACACCATTTGAGGGGTGTCCCATTTATTCCCAGGGTGAGCCATGTGGAAAACAGGTACAGGAAAGCACAGCACAAAGACACATGTTAAGGTGTCCAAATATAGAGAGAACTTTATTCCAAAAATGGCCGCTTTATATAGCGGGTGATCCACCTGCTTCAAATTAAAAACTTCAGGTTCTTCCCAGCCTCAGGATGGGGTCTAATAGCAGATTGGCTTAGCTTTTGCAGGCCCCCAGCATCCCAACTTGGAATACACATTTTCTTTTTGGAGGTTAATTTGGAGCTTGGGTGGTGGCTGTTCCAGAATGTCATTCAGAGTTGTTGCTGTCCCCTTGGGATCCAGGTGTGGACAGCATATATTGAGCCCCAGAATTGGTACCTCGTCCTGCCTCCTATTTCCTCCACCTCTACCTGCACCTGGACCCAGGCAATGGGAAGCCACAGCTCCTGCAATAAGAGGGAGGGTCCTTTCTCTCAGAGTTTTGGCTGTAGATGGCCCTGCTAACACTGCCAGAATAGCAAAATCACTGGGACTGGAATTAGGAAAAGACAGATAAAGAAAGCCAGAAATATGGAGATGTATCCCCCTTCTCTGAATATTAGGAGTTCCTTCCTTACTAACTGCTTCTCCCAGAGCTCTCTCTCTCTCTCTCTCTCTCTCTCTCTCTCTCTCTCTCTCTCTCTCTCTCTCTCTCTCTCTCTCTCTCTCTCTCTCTCTCTCTCTCTCTGTCCCTGGCTCCCATTTTAGCTTACTTGGTAGCTCCGGCCATGCCAGGGGCTCTAGAGTGAAAATGGAACACTTGTTACTCTTTGATGTCCTTCATGATCCTCTCCTCCACTAATCCAAATGCTGTTATTTTCCTTGAGTTTGCTTTATCATGATCAAACCTAGCCTCATCAGTGCTTTGTGTTAGGACCAGGGACTTCATAGGGTTCCTACATCCACATTCTTCTTAGGCCTTCCCCTGTTAACACCATCTTGCCCTCCCTGCCTTGGGGGAATATCTTTCCCTTCTCTAGGTACAAGTCTGCATGTTCCACATTCTGTGACTGGCTGTGGTCATGTCCAGGGACCTATCTTTCTTCCCATCTCCCCCAAAGGCACTGGAGATTGCTTTTCAGTCATTTTAGTTTCTGAATGCAAAAGTCTATGGGAAGCATTGATTGACCACAGCTGGATGTTCACAGTGTACTGAAAGGAACTGGGCTCTAAGCCAATGAATGGGCTCCCTATCTGTAGGAGGCCAGGAGCCTCTCAAACTTGTCCAGGGTATGATTGTTCATGAGAATGAGTGTCCCTCTTTGGCCTTTGGATCCTGTCCTGGATTCTTTGCTCATGTTCCCCAGAAGGTTTTCTTCCTTTCTCTGGAATTCGGATTCAGCTTTGGAAGGGCACGGACAATTAAAAGCCACTGTAATAAAACTTTTTATTCTTTTCCTAGTGGAAATGGAGAATGTTGGGAGAGAACTAAAATTTACATTTCTTTAGTGAATAATCCAGCAAAAGCTTTGAAAGAGCCTTGTTGCCCACTGTTGCTACCTTAATAGTAAATAAGAAAGTTAAGGTAAAGGCTCAGAGAATGTAGGGATGCACAAGTTGGACTTACAGCCTAACCAGGTACAGTATAGCAATAACACAGCCAAGCCTGGATGGGTAAACACACTGTGTTTCAACTTCAGCACAGTATCAGGATGATAAGGTACAATCCAATGAAACCTACCTCTCTCCTAAGCAGGAACTCATTTTTTTCAGTTGAACCTCAGTTTCTGGAAGGTGGCCTTCTAAAGAGCCATATACCACAGTCTCTACCCTAAATGGACATCAACTTAAGAACGTTGAACAGGTGACCAGGGTCAGTGGTGTTACCCTAATGAAACACACTATGTGTCAATTTCAGGAAGCATGTGCAGCCCTGCTGGACCAGTGCCTCCACTATGTTCAGTCCAAGAGCTCCCGGAGCATGCCCCGAAGCACCCCTGAGAGTACAGAAAGTGATGTGAGCGTGGGGTTCTCTTTCAACCCAGCCTCCACATCCTCTGCCTCCGGCCCCAGCCCAAGTCTCGTGATTGATGGGAGAAGTCTTGCCTATGCTCTTGAGAAAAGTCTGGAGGATAAATTTCTCTTCCTTGCCAAGCAGTGTCGCTCCGTCCTCTGCTGTCGATCCACCCCTTTGCAGAAGAGCATGGTGGTGAAATTGGTCAGAAGTAAGCTCAAGGCCATGACCCTGGCCATAGGCAAGTATCTACACCACTATGGCAGAGCCTGACCCCACATCTGTCTCATTCAGCCACCTCCTTTCCATACAACCTAAATTTCTGATGCTCTTCCAAGCAACACCATGGAAAAAGAAAAGCCTTCTTCATCTTTCTTCCATTTACAATATTATATCCATCTTGGCAAAGTAACACATTCCAGATACAAAGCTTTTACCATAAAACCATAAAATATAGTCCAGTAAAGAACATTAAGCACAAGAGATATCTTAATCCAGGCCTAGGGCACAACTGGATACTCCAATTACTGAGGAGGCTAAGAAGAAGAAGGTTTAAGACTAGACTGCACTGCCGATTAAGTTCAAAGCCATCCTGGTCAACTTAGTGAGATTCTGTCTCAAAATAAAAAGTAAAAAGAGGGTTGGAGTGGTAGAGCATTTGGCTAGCATGTACAAAACCCTAGGTTTGGTCTCCAGTACTTGGGGGGGGGGACAAAAATGAAAGAGACAGTCTATAGCCATGTCATGAGTCCCTCTGACTCTTATATAGCTATAATTTTATTTCTTCAGCTTGAGATATGTGCTGTGATTTAGGCTATTTTTCACCCTATTACAAGAATGGGCACTAGTGTGACAAATCATAATGATTGTATCTGTTTGACATCCCAAAGATATCAAGGTCTCTGACTTGTTCTTGTATTCCTAACACTCATCAGTCATCTGCTTAATGGAACAAATAGAAAGTCTCCTTTGCCACACCACAGAAGGCCCACAGGCACATGTTGATTACTTCACTAGTGGGTAATCGATGTGCTAGATGGAATTTAGCCTGTTTGGCTTAGGTTAGAAAACTGCTAAGGTAAGTATTATTTGGAATAGCCTTGATACCTGGCTGGAGTAGTTGAGTAACCATAACAATGATGAAGGTGTGATACATTCTCCTCATTGTGCCAGATGGCACATTAAGGGTTTTATCTCTGAGATCCTAACAGTGTAGAGCCCACTGAATAAATCAGTGGCTCAGTGCTAGCCACAGTGAGGCCACTTCTTGTTGCAGCTTGCAGTTCTAAGTCATACCATGCCTTATTTTGACTGTTTACCTCAGTTTTCTCAAGAAGCTGCTATCCTGCCCTTTCCCCAGTCTTTCTCATGACTTGTTCATAGAACCCAGTCTAGCCGGGAGCACATGTTTGTCTGATTCCATGCATCTCAAACTCATTATTCTTCCGGCTTATGTTGTTTTTAGGTGATGGAGCCAATGATGTCAGCATGATCCAGGTGGCAGATGTAGGTGTGGGGATCTCAGGTCAAGAGGGTATGCAGGTAAAAACCATTTGGACTGTCCTGTGGGACCAGATCGCCCTCTGTGGATTCTTGTTCCATTATAGCACAAGCTACCAAGCCTTCCTCTGGGCTCTCTCTGATGAAGCTGAGAATTTGCCTTCTGTATGGCCATAGTAGAAACTGAGGTTGAATGTCACTCTATTGATAAAGCCATCCACATTTTGGGGAAATATGGCTCTAAGATGTAAAGTGAGTCACTCTCTTCTCTTGGCTGCATGGCTCATCCTGGGAGATATTTCTGCTTACTGTTAAACAGTAGCCATACTGTGAAATGGTTTGACTTATTGTGTTGCTGTTGGAACGTGGAATCCCACTAAAGATGGAATATAGCTATCATGATTTCCAGAGAAGTGCAGCCTGTACTTTTCATTTGTCATGGTGTCAGCTCTGAATCTTCCAGAAGTTAAACACATAAGTTAACTTAAAATGGGCCACTTCTGGATAGAGTATTACAATATTTCCAACATCTGATCAAGTTGGTAAAGACATTAGGGAACTTTCTTCAGTGATTTCTTAATCAGAATGTTAATCAGCATTTATTCATTGGTTGAATCATTTGATTAGAAATTATTTATTGAACACTTACTGTGTGGGAAGCTGTGTGGAGGACATTAATTTTCTGATTTAATATTAAATAATAATCATGTGCTAGGTTCCACACTGGAAGCACAGTATAGTTGTCCCTCGGTAGACATGGGGAGCTGCTTCCCAGGACCCCCTGTGGACACTAAAATCCACAGATGCATAACTCTCCCACATAAAATGGTACATTTGCTTATAACCTGCATATAGCCATTTATATACTTTAAATCATCTCTAGACGACTTCTAATACCTGATACAATATAAATACTACATAAATAGTTGTTATACTGTGTTGTTTAGAAAAATAATCTCCAAGTTCACAGAGATTAGATCAGGGACTTCCCAGGACCACCTGAAGCACAGGTAGGAGCTGGGCATTTCAACCAGGTGGATTGTTGGATAGACCTATCTCTAGGTTGTTGGATTATTGTTGGATAGTTAAATCATTGTCTTGTGTGGTTGTTGGGGTGGAGTTGCCCTGCTAGCTGGTATTAAAGGTGGGCCTGTTGCCACTGTGAGACTTGAGTGTACAGAGCTTAGATGAGGAACTAACCAGGACCACCTGAAGCACAGAGTATATAACCCCCTTCCCAAAGTGGAATTGCTGAGGGAGTGTCCAAATGGATTTTTGGGAGAACCTGCAGAAGAGAAAGGGAAGAGTGAATTAGACTTCCAATATATAAACAAAATTGAAAGCCTGAAACCTAGACAAGTCAACACTCAATAAACAAGGAGAAAAAAAAGGGTATCTGAAGGAGGCAAGCAAAGCAAGCCTTCAACACAGTGAAGAGGCATTTGTGATTCACATTGGAATACAGGCAAAAAAGAGAAACCTACACACCAGGGATGACATGAGAAAGGTGCAGGAGAATTCCACACCAAGCTCTACCAATCCTGTGGGAGATTCCTACAGTGGGATCCCCCTGGGGGTGACCCAGGACACAGATCTTAGAGGAACAATTGCAGACATATTCAGAGAAATCAAAGAATATAAAGAACAAGTGAGAGCCCTAAGGAGAGTGAATGAAAACTCAAGAAAGACCTAGAGGGAGATGACAAACTTCTGAAAGAAGTAAAAGGAGAGACTGACAAACTCCAGAAAGAACTAGAGGAAGAAAATGACAAATTCCAGAAGGAAGTGGAAACACTGAAAGAGGAAGCCAACAAGCAAAGCAAGGAGCTACAAGAAGAGATTGAGAAGCTGCAAAGGAAGTGGAAATACTAAAGAAATCACATGCTAAAATGAAAAAGGAAATAGACCACTCATCCAATCAAGAGGAAAGGAATGGAAAAAGTCTCAGAAATAGAATGGATGAAGCAGAGCAAAGAATATCAGACCTGGAAGATAACACAGAACAACTAAAAAGATCAAGTAAAGATTATGAAAAATTTAAAAATACACAAAAGTGGAACAACCAGGAAATATGGGACACTATGAAAAGATCAAACCTCTGCATCATAGGAATAGAGGAAGGAGAAGAATCTCAACAGAATGGTATTGATCAGATCTTCAACAGAATAATGGATGAAAATTTACCCAAACTAAAAAAAGACAAACTCACAGAAGAAGCACATAGAATGCCAAACAGACAAGATCAGAAAAGAAACTCCCCACGCCATATCATAGTTAAAACGCTAGATGTCCAAAACAAAGACAACATTCTGAAAGCCACAAGAGAAAAACAAGTTACATATAAGGGGAAACCCATCAGAATTACAACTGACTTCTCAGTGCAAACTATGAAAGTTAGAAGAATGTGGAGCAAAGCATTCCCAGTGTTAAAGGACAATAGATGCCAACCCAGGTTACTATACCCAGCAAAAATGTCGATTATAGTTAAAGGAGAGAGAAAAATCTTCCATGACATAAACAAGATGATAGAATACATGTCCAGAAAACCAACCCTTCAAAACATACTTGAAGCAATTCAAAGGACAGAAAAGAGGAGCAACTATCCTCAGGCAAGTAGAAAGAGAAATTTATAAAAGCACAACTGCAGAAGTAGAAACAGACTAAAAATGCAAATGGATAATAAGGTGAAAAGAAACAACACACATCTTTCAACTATACCCTTAAATATTAATGGACTAAACTCCCCAATCAAAAGACATAGACTGGGAGATTGGATTAGGAAAGAAAACTCATCTATATGGTGTCTGCAAGAAACCCCTCTCACTCTCAAATATAGGCACCAACTTAACGTGAAGGGATAGAAAAAAAATATTCCAAGCAAATGGTACCAAAAAGAAAGCAGGTGTTGATATTTTAATATCAGACAAAATACTTCAAAGTAAAAGAAATCAGAAGAGACAAAGAAGGCCATTACATTTTTATCAAAGGAACAATTAACCATGAAGACTTTACAATCATGAATATATATGCACCAATCTCTAGTGCACCAAACTTTATAAAGACAATTCTTCAGGACCTCAAGGCACAGATTAACCCCAGCACACTGATAGAAGGAGACTTCAATACCCCACTAAGTCCTTTGGACAGATCAACTGGACAAAGAATGAACACAGAGTCATCTGAATTGAATGATATGACATACCAAATGGACCTCACGGACATTCCGCCAAATACCAGAGAATACACTTTCTACTCAGCACCCCATGGAACATTCTCCAAAATTGATCACATACCGGGACACAGAAAAAAAACCTCCACAAATACAAAAAGAATGAAATAATTTCATGCATTTTTTCAGACCACAGTGCAATAAAGCTCAATATCAACACCAGGATAAGCCGTACTATCTACAAGAAAACATGGGGATTAACCAACACTATCCTGAATAATGAGTGGGTCAAGTAAAAAATAAAGAAAAATAAAAGCATTCTTGGAATTGAATGACAATGATAATACAAAACAACAAAACCTATGGGCTACTTTAAAAGTAGTCCTAAGAGGTAAATTTATAGCCCTGAGTGCCTACATCAGAAAAACAGAAAAAGCACAAGTGAATGATCTAACATTGCAGCTAAAAACACTTGAGAGACAACAACGGATGAACCCTAAACACAGCAGACAGGAAGAAATAAAAATACGAGCAGAAATCAATGAAATGGAAAAAAAAAAAGAAAACCATACAAAAAAAATCAATGAATCCAAAAGTTGTTTCCTTAAGAGAATAAACAAGATAGAAAGACCTCTAGCCCAGTTAACCAAAAGAAAGAAAGAAGGCAACTCCAAATCAATAGAATTTGTGATAAAAGGGGAAATATCACTACAGACAATGAAAAGATGCAAACAATCATATGGGAATACTTCAAAAACCTATACTCTACTAAGTTTGAAAACCTAGGAGAAATGGATGAATATCTGAAATCCTGGGAATCACCAAAGCTTAACCAAGAAGAGATTGACAGCTTAAACAGACCCATAATATATGAAGAAATTGAAGATGTAATAAGAAACCTCCCAACTAAAAAAAAGCCCAGGTCCAGATGGTTTCATGGCAGAATTCTATAAAACATTTCAAAAAGACTTACAATCATTATTACTCAAATTGTTCAAAAGGATTCAAGCAGAGGGAAATCTCCCAAATTCCTTCTATGAAGCCGGCATCACTCTATTACCAAAACCAGGCAAAGATACAACCAAAAAGGAGAACTATAGACCCATCTCATTAATGAACACAGATGGAAAAATTCTCAACCAAATTCTTACAAACTGCATACAGACCCATATCAAGAAGATCATCCATCATGACCAAGTTGGATTCATACCAGAGATGCAGGGATAGATCAACATATGAAAATCAATAAATATCATAAACACATAAATGGACTGAAAGACAAAAACTACATGTATTAGTCACATTTCTGTTGCTGTGATAAAACACCAGGACCAATGGAACTTATAAAAGGAAGAGTTTATTTGAGCTTACGATTGACAGTTCCAGGGAATTAGAGTCCATTGTGGCGGGAAGCATGATGGCCGGATCTGGAGCAGCAAGCCACGGGTCACATCTTGAAATGAGCACAGGAAGTAGAGAGAGCGACTGGAGACCTCAAGGCTTGTTAAACTCACTAAGCCTGCCCCCAATAACGTACTTCTTCCAGCACAGCCACACCTTCTAAGACCTCCAAGAACAGTGCCACCAACTGGAGACAAAATGTCTGAATACTTAAAGCCTATGGGGGACACTCATTCAAACCACCACATTCCAGTCCCTGGCTCCCATAGGCTCCTGACCATATAAAATGCAAAACGCATTTAGTCCAACCTTAAAAGTCCCCATAGTCTTTACCAGTTTCAATGTCATTCAAAAGTCCACAGTCCAAAGTCTCTTCTGAGACTCAGGCCAATCTCTTAACTGTAAGCTCCTGTAAAATCAAAAGGCAAATTACAAACTCCCAATGTACAGTGGAACCGAATACACATTCCCATTCCAAAAGGGAGGAATAGAGGCATAGTGAGGAAATACTGGACCAAAACAAGACCGAAAACCAGCAGGGCAAACACCAAGTCCAGTAGCTCCACATGCAACTTCTGGGACTTGACTTCCAAAGGGCTTAGATGGCTCAGCTCTTCCAGCTTTGCTTGCAACATACATCTCTTTCTTAGGCTGGTACCACTCCCTGTATGCAGCTCTCCTTGGCAAATATCTCACAGGTCTGGCGTCTCGAATGTCTTCTTGGGGTCTCCGCTGCCAACCAGGCTTCACATTCACAGCTTCAAGCAATGGCCTATCAGGGCCTACTTTATGCAGGGACACCCCTGCTGTGCTCTGCCTGACCTTGGCAGCTCTCTGAAACCGTGGAGGAAGAACTGATGACTCCTTCACTCTTGCGAACTTCATGCCTCTAAAGCCAGCACCACATGAATGAAGCTTCCGAGTTTGGCTGCAATTTTGGGATGGACCCTGGCCCATTTCAACCACATTTGCAACTTTTCTCTGCCCTGGACTTGCTGGAGGATTAGCTGGGTGTGGTCTTGCCCTGAAGGTACTGATTCTGTTGTTTACTTGTAAATCTCGAGGCCTCTCCTTAATCACTTTAATCTCACCTTTCCCATTGTTTACTTGTAAATAGCTAGGCCTCTCCTTAATCACTTTAGTCTCCTTATCAAATGGAACCTCTCCTTCACATGCCTTGGCCCCACCTTTAATCTTCCTAGTGCAGTTTTCAGATCCAAACTGTACATTCTGCATTTCTTTCTGCCCCATCTGCTCTTCTTCACTGTAGATCTGTACAATATTCACCATTAATAGCCACGCCACCATTTCTACATTAGGCTGTCTTGAAATATCCTCTGCCAAAGACATTAGTCCATTGCTTTTCAACTTAGCATCAGGCAAGCATTTGGGCTGTGGGCAAACTGCTGCCAGACTCTTTATCAAAATATCCCAGTTGCTGCCTAAGTCTTTATTTTCCTCTGGAACTACATTTTTTTGCAGCAATGCTTTTTTCCAGGCTTCTACTAGAATGGCCCCTTAAGCTCTACTTACAGTAGTCAACAGTTTTTCTAGCCCAAAGTTCTAAAGTCTTCCACATTTCTCCAAACATCCACATGGTCAGGTTCTTCACAGCCAACAGCCCACTCTCTGGTACCAAATAACTGTATTAGTCACTTTTCTGTTGCTGTGATAAAGCACCATGACCAAGGGAACTTATAAAAGGAAGTGTTCATGGGGCTGGAGAGATGGCCTAGCAGTTAAGAGTGCCGACCGCTCTTACAGAGGACCTAGGTTCGATCCCCAGCACCCACATGGTAGTGGAGAGCCATCTGAAACTCCAATTCCAGGAGAACTCCAGCTCCAGGGGAATCTTAGACCCTCTTCTGACCTCCATGGCATTGCACGACATGGGTGCATAGACCTACATGCAGACAGTACATTGATACACACACAGAAATAAATAAAGTTAAAAAAAAAAGGAAGAGTTCATTTGAGCTTAAGATTGACGGTTCCAGGGAATTAGAGTCCATTGTGGCGGGAAGCATGGTGGCCGGGGCTGGAACGGCAAGCTGAGGGTCACATCTCGAAATGAGCACAGGAAGCAGAGAGAGTGACTGGAGACTGCAAGGCTTGTTAAACTCACTAAGCCTTCCCCCAATAACGTACTTCCTCCAGCACGGCCACACCTTCTAAGACCTCCAAGAACAGTGCCACCAACTGGAGACAAAATGTCTGAATACTTAAAGCCTATGGGGGACACTCATTCAAACCACCACACCACACCATCATTTCAATCAATGCAGAAAAAGCCTTTACAAAATCCAGCAGCCCTTCATGCTTAAAGTCCTAGAGGGAACTGATTTGGAGGGATCATTCCTCAATGTAATCAAAGCCATATACAGGAACCCCATAGCCAACATCATCCTAAATGGGGAAAGTAGGAACTCGCCAAGGCTGCCCCTTGTCACCACTCCTCTTCAATATGGTGCTTGAAACACTTGCTAGGGCAATAAGGCAAGAAAAGGAAATTAAAAGCGTACTAATTGGAAAAGCAGAAGTCAAGCTATCCCTTTTTGCTGATGACATGATTGTTTACCCAAGAGATGCTAAAAACTCCACCAGAAAGCTCCTAGAAATGATTAAGAATTTAAATAAAGTGGCAGGATACAAAATTAACCTAGAAAAATCAGTAGTCTTTCTTTATACCAACAACAAGCACCTGGAAGGAATACAAGGAGACCTTCCTACTCACAATAGCCTCAAAAACAATAAGATACCTAGGAACAAACCTAACCAAAGACATCAAAGATATCTAAAAGAACTTTAAATCCCTGAAGAAGGAAATTTAAGAAGACATCAGAAGATGGAAAGACCTTCCATGCTTATGGATTGGGAAAATTAACGTAGTAAAAATGTCCATTCTTCCAAAACTAATATACAGATTCAAGGCAATCCCAATTAATTTCCCAAGAGTTACTTCACAGGCTTGGGGTAAAAAAGGCCTTAATTCTATATGGAAAAATAAAAGACCTCGAATTGCCAAAGCAGTCCTGAGCGAAAAGAGCAATATAGGGGGGATCTGTATACCAGACTTCAAATTATACTACAGGGCTACAGTCATAATAACAGCTTGTTACTGGCACAAAAACAGACCTGTTGACCAATGGAACAAAATTGAAGATCTAATTTTGAGTACAAACAATTTCATCCACCTCATATTTGACAAGGGGGCCAAGAAGACATGATGGAGGAAAGACAGCATCTTCAGCAAGTGGTGTTGGCAAAACTGGATCACTACTTGTAGAAGAATAAAGTTAAACCCCTAACTCTTGTCCTGTACAAAAGTCAATTCCAGATGGATCAAAGACCTCAATGTGACACCCAAAACTCTGAAGGCAATAAAAAAGTTGGCAGCAGCCTACAAGACATAGGCATAGGAAAAGACTTCCTAAAACAGACAGCAGCTGCGCAAGAAATAAGATGGACAGTTGACAAATGGGACCTCATTAAACTCAAAAGCTTCTATACATCAAAAGAAACAATCAAGGAAGTGAAGAGAAAACCCACAGAGTGGGAGGAAACCTTTACCAGTGATACATCTGACAAAGCATTGATTTCCAGAGTATATAAACTACTCAAAAAACAAAGAAGAAAGAAAACAAATGAATCACTCAAAAGATGGAGCAAAGAGCTGAATAGAGGCTTCACAAGTGAGGAATTAGAGATGGCTGAGAAACATCTTTAAAAATGTTCAACATCACTAATAATTAAGGAAATGCAATTTAAAACCACTTTAAGATATCTCACTCCAATAAGACTGGCCAGGATAAAAAAAAAAAAAAACAAATGATACCAAGTGCTGGAGAGGTTGTGGGGAAAGCAGAACACTCATCCACTCTTGGTGGGAATGTAAACTTGTAGGGCCACTATGGAAAGCAGTTTGGAGAACCCTTGGAAGACTCAAAATGAACTTACCATCTGACCCAGTCATACCACTCCTGGGTATATACCCATAAGACTCATCTTACCGCAGATATACATGCACAGCCATGTTTATTTGTAGCTCTCTTCACAATAGCAAAAAGCTGGAACCAACCCAAATGCCCCTCAACTGACGAGTGGATAGAGAAAATGTGGTACATCTACAAAATGGAGTTCTATGTAGCAGTAAAGAAAGATGACATCATGAACTTTGCAGGTAAATGGATAGAACTAGAAGATATTATGTTAAGTGAAGTAACACAGTCCCAGAAAAACAAGTGATGAATGGTATCCTTCATCTGTGGATGCTGGCACCAATTACCTAGTTGTAAGTATTTCTTGTGCAGGGCTCCTTGAGCTTTTGTCCAAGTAGTTGGGAGTGATGCATATTGGAAAGAACAACAACAAGACTGCATCAAAGAACTGACTGAAATGGTGAATCTGGTGGGGTGGGGGGGTAGGGAGGGGGACACGGGTCTAGATTTGATTTGTAACATAATCTTGTACAAAATATATATAAAACAATAAAACAATAAATAAAAAGAAAAATAATCTCCACATTTCAATATAGTTTTTTTCCTGAATGTTTTCCATACACAGTTTTTTGAACTTGCAGATTCAGATCCCATAAATACAAAATACTTACTGTAAATGACTAAAAGTTTAGAACCTTAGAACATCCACATCTGAACTAAATTTCCATACTTGTTCCTGTGGATATATAAGGATTTTAAGTGATTCATGTGTTCTTCAGTTCTTCAGTCATTATTCATTCTCTCAAAAATTACTTGATCACACCCCACTATTGTCTGGCACAGACTTAGACACCCAGACACTATCAGACGCAATCACTGTCCTCAGTGGAGTCAGGTTAGAAACTCATTCACAGGGAACAGTAGTTAAAAAGGAACTGAGGATCTTTTTCACTAGTAGAGAGGTCACCTAGTACATGCAGTGCCCTGGATTTTATCTCTGGTGCTGAAAACAAAAAGATATTAGACTGAGAGATCTACAAAGTAGACTTCTAGACTGTCCTTGGCAAACAAGCACAGCTGCTAGAGATTCCTGAAGACACTCACTAGCTCTCCAGCCTTTTACCTCTCTTGCCCACCTCAACTCCAGCCCTGGCATATTGCTTGTTCTGCTGCTGAATGGCCTTTATAAATGTTTCCAGCTGTCCCAGCTGTTCTGGGAATCCCATTAGAACTGGGTAGCAGATGCTATGATAACTTTGTATCTAGCTCTTCTCAGATCTTGGCTCCCAGGGACTATTCAAATGGTGGACCAGATGAGCCTATGGAGACTGAGCATTCCAACCCCAGGCCTGAAACAGCCCTACCACAAAGGCTGGGCTTGTGACAGCCTGCCTATCTTGGTTCCTCCAGAAGGGCTCAGCCCATATTCCTAACATCCCTGCTCCACAACAAAGAGCCCAGAATAGTGTTCCTGCACTTACTGAAAAAAATACAAGCAACAGGGTCATGGGAAGACTTTACATAACATGTCCTCCATTAAGTGTAGCTTAAGGTAAATATGGAAGTATTCAGTGAAATCCTACCAAGAAAGTTGCCTGCTCAAAATTGTATGGCCCTGCCGGGCGTGGTGGCTCACGCCTTTAATCCTAGCACTTGGGAGGCAGAGGCAGGCAGATCTTTGTGAGTTCAAGGCCAGCCTGGTCTACAGAGTGAATTCCAGGACAGCTGGGGCTACAGGGAGACCCTGTCTTGAAAAGACCAAAAAAAAAAAAAAAAAACTGTATGACCCAGGAGTTCCCATCACTGCTCACATGACTCCAGTCTTAGGTCCTACAGTTTGGGAAAGTGTTTGCTTGCTCTGAGGCTCTAAGCAGCTGAGTCTCCTCCCCAGCTATTCAAGCATACAAGAAAGGCTTCTTCTCAGTTTTCTTTGCATATGGGATTACAGGTACTGTGCTAGTCAGCTTTTCCTTATGGGAAATAAGGAAAAGCAGGCAATTCAGAAAAGGCCCTGAACATTTTTTTCCCTTTTATTAATTCAACAAATGTTGAGTTTCTTCATGTATATGGCATTGTGCTGAGCATTGTAAGGCGACAAAGGAAAGTCAAGTGCCAGGTCCTTTTCAATGTCATGTGTGACATGGAGAGTGACTGAGTGAGTGATGGGTGAAGAGAAGGAAAGGGCTCAGAGCAGTCCCAGGAAGAGGTACTGCCAGGGTCTACAGTCCCAAGCTTGGCACAACAGATCCTAATGACCGAGAGGGTAACATCTGAGAATGAGGTGCATTAGTACTGGCCATCTTCAGATTCTATTCCTAAAGAATAAAGTACAACCACTGTTTATCTCCTGGAAAGAACCATCCAAAATGCAGCTCCCATAATATTAGATGGTCTATTTCACACACATTAGAGGGACAGCTTTGGTTTATCTTTGATTTGAGATCTGGGTACATTACAGAAGCAAATAACATCTGGGACTAGAAAAAGGTGGTGAAAACTTAATGCTTCTTTATGATTTCTGGTTTGTTAGAAAATTGCATTAGAAAAAAGTAAAACCTTTTAAAACTCCTCAATCATATATTCACTGTCTGAAGCCTTAAGTGGTCCTATAAAGTGGCACTCCTGAGCAAGAGTGTTTATTGAAGCTGGGCATGGTGGCATACACCTCCATCCCAGCCTCTCCTCCCATGGGAGGCAAAGACAGGTGGATCTATGTTCTATGTTTCTATGTTCTACATAGAAAGTTCCAGGCTAGCTGGGGCTACAGGGAGACCCTGTCTCATAAAACCAAAATATAAAATTAAAAAGTTATTGGGTGATTTTCTTCTTAACTGAAGAAGTTGGTGGGATAAAGGAAGAGAAAGCCACATTTAGCACTATTTTTAAAGCTGGATTTTCTTCCTCCCTTGTTTTGCCTTGGTTTGGGGGAGATAAAACAGATGTATGCTAACTGAACATCAACAGTAATGGGAACTCCTCTCCTTTTCAAGGCAGTGATGGCAAGTGATTTTGCAGTGCCGAGATTCCGATACCTGGAGAAACTCTTAATTGTCCATGGACACTGGTGCTATTCCCGACTGGCAAACATGGTGCTGTACTTCTTCTACAAAAACACAGTAGGTGTTTGACATGGGTCTTTAGAGTTAGGAAAAGGTTTAAGATTTGTAGGCTCATCTTATGTATGAGGCCAGCAGGCCAGCAGGGTTCCCTGTCTTTCCACTACATCCGTTTTGACTTCTGTGCATGTCTGAAGATGCAGCCTGTCTTTGCAGCCTGTAATCTCAGAAGACTGACTTATGGGCTGAGAGAGGAACCGTATCTCTAAGGGGAAGGTCATAAATAAGCAGGTAACATAAGAAAGTCCATACATGACTTCGAGAAGTAACATAACCACAGGCCAGCAGTTTTCACAGGGCCATATAGCTGGTGGGCCTCTAAGAACTATGTCACTAATGATAGCTGATTCTGTTTCCAAGTTCTCAGCCACTCTTTGCCAGTAACTTAACAACATTCTATTGGGATGTCCACACTGAGACACTGTTTTTTCTATAGTAGATAGGGAAGGTTAAAGGAGAAGTGTGTTTGGTGGCTTTCAGATCAGAAAAATCACTTGATGATGCTATGTACTACTCAGATGCTGAGTAGTATCTGTTAGATACACATAAATCAGGCTTGGTACAAATATTCAAGTCATGGCTGGCAAAAAAGGGGGGCTCCCTACCCTTCTGGGCTTGGGGGAAGAGTTGCCCTTTTCTGGCTAGTTCATTCTGTAATGCTGTTAACTTCCAGTGAAGACTCCCAGGCCAGATGGCTATGGACAGTTGTGTCTATGCAGGGACTTTGAATACAGGGCCCATCCATATCTGTGCCACTGGGGTCCTGATGTTTAATCTTAGTTCCTTTATACTAAATCTTTGGGAACAGCCTCTCCACAGCCCTGCAAGATGAACTGCATGGTCTTCACAGCTCTGACCCACTTAGAAGAGCTTTCTAGCTATTCTCCTGAGAAGCTGCTGGGTTGCTACTCTTGTCTCTGCCTCTGATAGCTTGAGGATGAGTGAACCAAGGGGGAGTTGGCCCATAAATCTCACTGTCTGTACACTCCAATGTCAAGATGATATACTATTTGCTCTTCTGAAAAGAATAAAAGATTTTGTAAATTCCATATGAAAATATTTGTGCTACCTCTAAACTGCCATTAGTACAGCACTCTTTAACATTCTTAATGGCTCATTCTGGAGGCCAATTTTGTTACAGAAAAATCATGAGATCAATCCTAACGCCAATTTTAGGTGAAGAGAGGGAGTTTAATTACATGCTAGTGGGCTAACCCACTAGCAGGCTGATCCATGGATTGTTCCATACAGGAATCAGCTCCCAACAGAGTTTGGGGGGGGGGCTTTTTATACCCATGTGATAAAAGAGTAGATAAGAAATTTACAGATAGCATACAATCACAAAGGCTACAGGAATGTCATATTCTGTAAGGCTCCTATTCTGGGTGACCACAGGGGGCAGAGGGGAAGCCTCCAGATGACTCTTTCCTATCTATCTCCATTTTTATCTCTAGTCATAGAGCTCTTTCTCCTCCAAAGTCCTTGATTATCGTAACATTGTAAGGTGTTTTTCCTACTATACCTTTCCATTCCTAACCTCCACCCAGTCAGTCAAGGTGATATTCAAAATATCTTCTGACAAATGAACGCAAGTGCTCTGAACGAATCAGAACATGTTTAATTGGGTAGATGTGAGCATCAACTCAGACTCGTTCTGCCTGGTACCACATCCAAAAGTACGCTAGTTTGCCCTCGTGGCTTCATTTCTCTTTTCCTCCTACCCAGTACTGAATCACCAACTCGGTGAGGCCCCAGACACACAGCTGCAAACCTAGGGGCTCCCAGCTCCCACATGCAAACATGACCCTATGGAGCCTATTTGGATGGAATCTATCCTCATTTCTATTGCTCACTGGCCACGGAATCTTTTTTTCTTTTTTTTTTTTTTTTTTTTTGTCTTTTGAAGACAGGGTCTCCCTGTAGCTCCAGCTGTCCTGGAACTCGCTTTGTAGACCAGGCTGGCCTTGAACTCACAAAGATCCGCCTGCCTCTGCCTCCCAAGTGCTAGGATTAAAGGTGTACGCCACCACGCCCGGCTGGGCATGGAATCTTAAGCAAAGCAAAGTTGCTCCCCAGTTTATAGCAAGGTTACATGGTCCTGATAAACCAATCACAAGTGAAAAATGTATTTAGTACCTAAGTCAACATCACAGCTTAACAGCACAGCACACGGGAACATCTGCTGTCCACTTGTGGCCTCATGGCTGCCCTGGGAGCTTTGGCTTAAAGCCATGGTTCAGCATTTCATGAAAGAATAAAGCCCAGGCAAAAACAAAGATCCAAATCGAGATTTACAGTTTTTGCTGAATGCATATTGCTTTCACACCATTGTAAAGTCAAAAATCCTAAATTGAACCATCATAAAGTTGGATACCATTTGTATTGGACTTTTTTGGGTTAGTTTTTACACTCCCCCCCCCCAAAAAAAAACCTCACAAAAAAAAAGGGAGTTAAGCTAGCCAGTCTCTGTAATTTCCAATTCAAGTTTTTCAAATTGAGAGTGTAGTCAGAATAACATAAATCAGGCTATTTAATACTTTAGAGGCAAACAAAGGCATGACATGGCCACAGCCTCCCACTGCAGGATAAGCCTGTCATTGTTGGAAGGCACAGAGGGGAGGAAGAGCCACCTGCTTTTATTCTTGTAAGGTGCAGGGCTTTTGTTAACTAGCATTCATCCATGTGAGGAGTTAAAGGATAATCACTCCTAACAGGAGAGATTCATTAGTTTTAAGAATAAGGTGGCTTTCCTTTCCAGTAAAGACCAGAGAAGCTAGTTTCCATAGCAACCATGGTTAGAGAATAAAGCTCTTTGGCTCTTGGTGGTGGGGGTGGAGAAGCCTCTCAATTATATAAGTATTTTTCTTCCTGTTCCCCTTGACTCCATTTGCTCTACTGTGACTCATGAGGCTGGGCCTTTGCAGGTGGGTGAGAGAGAATCAGCTGTGGGAGGAAGGAAGGGAAGAAAATCAATGAAAAGTCCAAGTCTGTTGTTATGGAGGGGGAAGGTTGCATATTAAGACACTTAAGTCATAGATTGAAACAGTACTTGGGGGACTTTAGTCATCGCTTCCACCCACATCAACTAACATTTCTGATCTTCAGAAGCCATTTTCAAGTCAAGAAACCGAAGCTCAGAGAAGTTAAGTAACTGAGTCAAGAGCCACAGAGAGTTGTAGCTTCATTTCCCTGGACCAGACCTCACGGTGCCCAGCAGTGTTTGTCCACTCTACCACTTTCCTTTAGGGACTAGCCCCCATGTCCTTAGTCCCAAGATCCATCTGTGTTTGGAACAGCTGGGTTTCTACTGATATCATTGTCAAGGCTTCTTATCTTGATTCTCAGTTTTCTGTAAATGGTAAGAATTCCTTGAGCTTGAGCCTCAAAGAAGGAAATGACAAAGATACACTAAGAAGAATGTGCCTCAGGTGATAACCACGGCCTGACAAGAACTCTGATGAGGTCTTCAAAGGCATTAGGTTCTTTTTTTTTTTTAATTTATATATATATATATATATATATTTTTTTTTTATCAAATCTAGACCCGTGTTCCCCCCATCCCCCCACCCCACCAGAGTTCATGTATTCTGCCAAACATGCTTTTCATCTCTTTCTCAGTCTTTCTCAGTATTCTCCATGTGGACATTGACTGTTTTGAGCAGAAGTTCACTGTTTCAGTCAGTTCTTTGATGCAGTCCTTTCTGTTGTTGTTGTTGTTGTTGTTGTTGTTGTTGTTTCCAATATGCATCACTCCCAAATGCTTTGGACAAAAGCTCAAGGGTCCATGCACAGGAAATACTCACAACTAGGTAATTGGCACTAGCATCCACAGATGAGGGATACCATTCGTCGTTTGTTTTTCTGGGACTATGTTACTTCACTCAGCAAGGCATTAGGTTCTTTAATGCTCAACATCCCCAAGGGTAAGTTTCACTGGTATGGCCACATCATAGACAAGGAAAAGTGAAGGAAAGACTATGACACAATGTATGCCGAGTTGCACTCTGCGAAGCTTGAGAATACACTGTGTCAGCTTTTATCACTCTAATGAAATCCCCGAGACAAACAACTTACAGGGGGAAACAGGTTCATTAAAGGCTCACAGTTTCAAAAGTTCCAACCCATAGTCACTTGGTCCTATTGCCTTTGGGTCTGTGGTAAGGCAACACATCATGACTGAAGCAAAGCTGCCTACCTGGTGGTCCTCAGAGAGAGAGGGGTTCCCAGGATTCCTTTAGGGAAATCTCCCCAATGGCTTACCTTCCTCTCACTAGGCCCCACCTCTGTAAGGGTTCACTACCTCCCAATAGCTTATAGCTGGGAACAAAGCTTTAACTCATGGGCCTCTGAGGGACATTTAAGATCCAGACCACAGTATCTATTAAACTGCCATACTCCCCAGATAAATGCACCCAGGCTACTCATACTCAGTGACCTAGTGATAATGGAAAGACACCCTGCTCAACTCCCACCTCTACCGAGAAGACTGTTGAAGTCTTACTCTCCCACTTGGTGAAGCAGAGAGACTTGCAAGATCAGAGATCATTGGTGCACTTTCGTGCAGCTCCTTGAAGAAGCCAGAGGCATAAGATTCCACATGAATGTGTTACAAGCAATTGCGAGCTGCCCAGTGTGGTTGCTGGGAATTGAACTCAGGTCCTCTGTTAAGAGCAGTACAGGCTCTTAACAGCTGAGCCATCTCTTCAGCTCATGTGTGCCTTTTTCTTAATTAGAGTAGATAATCCACGGATCCTCATTAAAAATGAGGCAGAGTTAAGCAGATGTTGAATTCAAGGTCAGGCTGAGCTACACATTGAAATTTTGTTATAAAAGAAAAAAAACAAAAATGTGTGATTAGGAGAGAAATGAGATAAGCGATATATCCTGGGGCCAGATATGGGGAGGGGTACAAAAGAAGAGGAGGGTCCTGGGGAAGAAGCCATAGGCTCTTTTAAAGCGTAAGCCACCCTAAGCCCCATCACACTTTGATTTTGTGCTTTACATTAGTCATCTCCAGGTCTTTATGTCCAAAACCTCATCCCTCCCAGGGCTGCTGGTTGGAGTTCCAAATGCCTGTTCCTGGTCTCTTATGGAAAGGAGGTTGGGGGAGAGGAGGGAGGAGAAGCAAGCCAGTCACAGAGCTCAAGGCTAGGGTTGCCTCTGGAAGAAATCTCTGCCTAGCCACCAAATCTTCACAGAAAACCTCTTCAGGGTGCTTGGTTCCATCCGGGAGAAGCTGCAGGGACAGCTACAGAGTAACCCGTTCCCATGCCTCTTTTCTTGGTTGCAGATGTTTGTGGGCCTCCTGTTTTGGTTCCAGTTTTTCTGTGGCTTCTCTGCATCGGCCATGATTGACCAGTGGTATCTGATCTTCTTTAATCTGCTCTTCTCATCACTTCCCCAGCTCGTGACTGGGGTGCTGGACAAGGATGTTCCAGCTGAGATGCTGCTGAGAAAGCCACAACTCTATAAGAGTGGCCAGAACATGGAGGTAAGCTCCCCTCCATCTCTGCCTCCATCTCCTGGTTCTCCACCACCGGTTTCACCTTTTAGAAAGTGCAAGTCCCCAAACATCCTTTCAAATAGATTTCCCAGGAAATTGTTGAAATTGTACAATAGATACAGTCTGCTAGACTATGTAATGAATGCATTGTATTAGCTTTGCATTGATTTACTTGAGACAATTAACTTGTAAGAAGGAAAGGTTGCTTAAGCACATGATTTGGAGGTTCATCTCATCTGGGCTTCTGGTGTGTTGATGCAAAACTAACTCTCACCTAAACGAAGTTAAGAGATGGTTTATTTTGGAGCCAAATATGAGTGACCATGGCCCCTGAACACAGATTCAGTCTACCCCAAATTTCATGTTCCAAGGCGGTAACAGAACAAAGAAAAGTCATGAATGAATCAAAACACTTTTCTTTTCTTTTTTTTTTTTTTTTTTTTTTTTTGGTACGTATAATTCGAGCCAGGGTCTCAACTGTGTCCCAGCGTGTCGGAGAAACTCACTCTTAGACCAGGCTAGCCTTTGAACTCTCGAAAGTAATCACGTGCCGTCTGGCTCAAAAAGAAAAAAACTCTCACCGAGTGCTACGATTAAAAGGGGTGTTGTGCCACGTACTCCACGGGGCTAGGACCTTTTGCTAATACATTTGTGGATACACTCAAGTAGGCGGGTACCTAGGACTGTAGGGTCTCAGCTGCAAATCTGATGTAACGTAATCTTAGCCTTCGGATTGGTGGAAACCAATGGGGGTCTGCTGAGTTAATATTTTATTGGTCACAAGAATGTTAATTTAGAAACAACATGAAAAGGTCCAAACTCTCTGGAGTCACTGAAGTGCGTTAGTTTGGTCAGCTTTGTCAGATGAAGCGTCAGTCCAAGATGCAGGACTTTCTGAAAACTTTTCCATTCATCATTGGATTGGGAGTGCTAGATGGCAATTATGAAACGCACATAGTAGGGCCAGTTGCTCCCTCCAGGAACAAGGAAGCAAAGAGGAAGTGACCAGGGCTGGCCATCCCAGCAGCAATATGCCCCTAGTGACTTAAAGCGTCACTCAAGAGGGACTGCGCAGAAAGGGCTGTCTGGAAGGTTGGCAGGCATCCCGAGGGGGAAAAGAAGAGGGAAAGAGGAGGGAAAAAAGGAAAAAGAAAGAAGAGGAAGAAAAGGGAGGGAAGGGGGGGGGAAAGGGGAAAGAAGAAGAAAAGAGGGGGGAAAAAAAGGGGAAAGAAAGAGAAAGGAGNTTCATAACATCTAGTCTGAGTTTAGCATTTCAAAACATACACAATGATTTCCTTATTGTAACTGGCCAAGATTTAGTTGAATTTTTTTTTTTTTGGTCTTTTCCAGACAGGGTCTCCCTGTAGTCCCAGCTGTCCTGGAACTCACTCTGTAGACCAGGCTGGCCTTGAACTCTCAAAGATCCACCTGCCTCTGCCTCCCGAGTGCTACGATTAAAGGTGTGTGCCACTACTCCCGGCTAGGACACTTTTCTAATACATTTGTGAATACACTCAGTAGGCAGGTCTACTGTAGGTCTCAGCTGCTATCTGATGACATTTCTTAGCCTTCTGATTGGTGGAACCTGGGGGTCTGCTAAGTTAATACACTTTATTGGTCACAAGAATGTTAATTTAGAAACAACATTCCAAACTCTCTGTAGTCACTGAAGTGCCAGTTAGTTGGTCAGCTTTGCAGGAAGCTCAGTCCAAGATGCAGGACTTTCTGAAAACTTTTCCATTCATCATTGGATTGGGAGTGCTAGATGGCAATTATGAAACGCACATAGTAGGGCCAGTTGCTCCCTCCAGGAACAAGGAAGCAAAGAGGAAGTGACCAGGGCTGGCCATCCCAGCAGCAATATGCCCCTAGTGACTTAAAGCTCTCTCAATAGTCTCCGCTTCCTGAAGGTTGCAGCATCCCTCACAAGGACCATTTTGGAGACCAAACCTTTATGGAGACATTCCAGATCAAAACCTTTGCATTCATTCATGAAGTATATTGAATGAAAACCTCCTTCTCCACTCTAATTCCAGGGGCCCAAGGAAAACCCACTCAGTTCTGACTCAGTCATAGGTGACAACCCAGGCTCAAGTAGGATCTCGTAAAGCAAGCAAAAAACAAAACCAAAAACCAACACAAAGTGTCCTTATTTTTCAAAAGGAATTAAGACAATCCCAAAGGGAAAACTACTATCGGACAGATGTAAATACATGCTTATGTCAGCATGGCACATGATTTGATGGCCCTTCAGCTAGTCCTCACAGTAAACCAGATGAGTGCTTCTCTGTGGCAAACTTAGGTTTCTTTTGTGCTGAAAGGACGTGATACCCCATTTCTTCTACAGCATCTCTAATTCAGAATTTATTCATCTCAAATTACCTTTCCATGGCCCCTCTGTTGACACTGAGTGCTCACAGGAACAGGCTGCACAGATTGGGAGGCAGTGTGCCAGGAGACAAGGGGGCTTCTGGGTGGAACCTTTCATCTTGAGGGGATTCCAGTCTTGGCTGACTCACTCACCTCTACCAGCCATGAGACAAGATACTGTGGTCTTTTCATGTGGAATGAGGTGACCAATGAAATTGTCAGCAGCACTTCCCTTACGTGGTAAATGCTCCCCCTGCCTCTGTGTGTCATCCTCCAGTCAGACCCTGTCCCAGCTACTAGAGGATTTAGTAGGGATAAATACAAGTTCAGTTATCCAAATAATAGAGAATTCTATTTGTGTATCAAGGTCATTTTGCCATGGATATGTAGTTGTTGTAGTAAGTTTGGCATTACTATAACAAAATACCTAAGGTAGGTTACTTAATAACAAAAAAATAGATTTTTGATTTATAGTTCTGGAGGTCCAAGGTCAGGGTTGCATCCCTGACACATCAACAACTGGCTCCCTTGATGTGTCAGTTTTCTTAATTGGGTTCTGGTGCACCAGCAAATTAAATAAATTTTGTATTAATCTGTGGCCCCTCGTTGGTTTCTTTTGCGAGTGTGGCAGTTTGAGTCCAACAATGGCTTTGCTGTTGATTGAGTCCTGCACATACTTGGAAAGTGGGAGTCTTAATTAAGGAATTTCCACCATCAGATTGGCCTGCGGGGCATTTTTGTGATTCCCAATTGCTGTGAGAGGGCCTGGCCTGCTGTGGATAGAACCGTCTATGGGCAGGTGGGCCTGGGCTGTATAAAAAAAGGTAGCCAAGGAAAGCAAGCAAATTAAAAGCATTCCTCCATAGTGGTTTCTACTTGAGTTCCTGCCTTTGAAGTCCCTCAGTGTTAAACTGTTACCTGGAAGTCTAAGATGAAACAAACCCTTTTCTTCCCAAAGTTGTTGGTCACTCTTTTTTCAGAGAAACAGAAAGCAAATTAGGATATTGTAGCTCTTCTGGTCTCTGTCTCAGAACTCAGGCATAGGTGCTTTACCTTCATGACTTTATCCCTACCATCAACCAAAGGGCCCACCTCTAAACACTATGGTTAGACTGCTTTCGCTCTTTCTGAATATCTCACAATGACGCCTAAGTGTCAACACGTGAAATCTGAAGATTCAGTACATGAACCCATGAAGAATCAAACCATATCCTGACCAGTGCAATAACATCTTCATTTTAACATTAAGATGCTGTGATCATCTAACTCATTTTTAAGAGTCCTTCATAAGGACCTACCAAAAAACTTTTCAGAATTGAAGGATTATAAAGGCCCAGATCAGGGGATATTGCCCAACATTTCAGTTATCCTCACTTGAGGACAAGTTTCCCTTGTAAGGTTGAGTGAACAGTGTACTTTCCATTGCTCACCTGTACCTACCTGGCTCATCTTCTTGGTCCCATTGACTTAGCTGCCAGCAGCTCTATAAACCTTTCTGTTCTGATTTCTCATCCACCAAATTGTGCCTTGCCTCCCCAGGTCCTGAAACAGCACATTTTCCTGCAATGCTTGGCCTGTGTATTCAAGGCACCACATGCTAGAGAACAATGGACAAGACAAGACCTTTTCTGTAATCCCCGTACTTGTTTCTGTGTTCCAGGAATACCGGCCACGAGCCTTCTGGTTAAACATGGTGGATGCTGCCTTCCAGAGCCTGGTGTGCTTTTTCGTTCCTTACCTGGTAAGTGGGCACCCGGCCTAAATTTTCTCCTCAGCTGCCCCTAGGCACCCACAGACATATAACACTGCTTTCTGCTCTCTTTCAGGCGTACTACAACTCCGATGTGGACATGTTTACCTGGGGGACCCCTGTCACAGCAATTGCTCTGTTGACCTTCCTGCTGCACCTGGGTATTGAAACCAAAACCTGGGTGAGAGCCTCTGGCAAGCTCACATTCCAAAAGGGGCTGGTTCTGGGGCCCACGCCCCTCCCAGCAGGTGTTTTGAGCATACAGGAAACTGTGTGTGTGTGTCCTACCTATCATAAGAAGGAAAATGACACTTTTTTGGGAAAATGAAGCACCCTACCTTCCACCCCCTAAAGCAGGCTTTCCTCCTTTCACCTGTTTCATTTCCCTCACCACCATTCCCCCACCATGCCTTTTTCATTTTCCTTCCTGTCCATGTCCCAGACTGCTTCACTAAGGTCAACTGGCTACCCATAGCAAGAGTCTTCACTAAGACCTGGCTGGGGAGCACAGCCCTCACCATCACTGATACGCTGGTATTGCTGTCATTTATTGGCACTTTTAGATGAAGTAAAAGCCTTTTCTCTCTGGTTCCCCTTCAGACCTGGCTCAACTGGTTGGCCTGTGGCTTTAGTACCCTTTTATTTTTCTCTGTGGCTCTGATTTACAACACTTCTTGTGCAACGTGCTATCCTCCATCAAACCCTTACTGGACCATGCAGACATTACTGGGAGACCCTCTGTTTTACTTGACTTGCCTCATTGCACCTATTTCTGCATTACTACCCAGGTGAGTGTCCCAGATGGTACCCCCAAGTCCTAAGCAAGAGCTGTGTTGTGTCCCCAAGTCTTGAGAATACAGAACGCAAACTGTCTGCACTGCTGTGCTTATGCCTGTCAGAGTCTAATGGAGCTCAGACACCACCATTGCAAAATCTGACTTCTTTTTTTTTATTTTTTTTTTTTATTTATTTATTTATTTTATTTATTTCTGTATGTGTATCAATGTACTGTCTGCATGCAGGTCTGTGCACCCGTGTCGTGCAATGCCGCGAAGGTCAGAAGAGGGTCTCAGATTCCCCTGGAACTGGAGTTCTCCTGGAATTGGAGTTCCAGACGGTTCTCGGCCGCCATGTGGGTGCTGGGGATTGAACCCGGGTCCTCTGTAAGAGCGGTCGGGGCTCTTAACCGCTAGGCCATCTCTCCAGCCCCAAAATCTGACTTCTTTGTCATGTGTTCCTTCCAGGTTGTTTTTCAAAGCCCTCCATGGGAGCCTCTTTCCTACCCAGCTTCAACTGGGACGCCAGTTAGCCAAGAAATTCCCCAATAAACTCACCACTCCCAAAGAGACCTTCACTCAGGCACAACCCCCTGGAGATCGAGAAACCGAGTTCTCAGAAAGGAGGAACATGGGTCCTTCTGAGCCTTTTCCCAAGGATTGTACCATGCAAGCTTCCCAGCTCACACAGCAGCTGGCCTGCTCACCAGAAGCCAGCGGGGAGCCCAGTGCAGTGGACACAAACGTGCCATTAAGAGACGACACCTTGCTGGAGGGACTAGGCACTCAGTTGCCAGGGTCCATAACGCCAGGGGAGGCTGTTTCAGAAGAGTGTCCTGCGAACTCCAGGAAAAAGCCTACCAGGGAGAGTCCAGCAGCACCCTTATCATCCCTCTTTAACCTGCCCAGCTTCAGCTCACTCAACTGGATCTCCTCCTTGTCACTGGCCAGTGGGCTAGGAAGCGTCTTGGAACTTTCCAGAAGTAGTTTACAGATGGACAAGCAGGATGGTGAGTTCCTGTCCAGCCCTGCACAGCCAGACCAGGACCTGCACAGCTTACAGGGACAAGTCACAGACTACTTCTAGTGTCACCTCCAAGGGGCTAGAGTTGGCTGTGGTCACAGAGAAAACCTTGAAATGGCGTTTTTTTTTTTTTTTTGTTTTATAACAGATGTTAATTTTATTTATGTTTATTATTTGCACAGAAGAGTTCTAGGGTGATATATTTTTAAATGTTTCCAAGACTAACATAGGAAACCAGAGGTACCAAAAAAAGGAAGTTTATTTTTAAAGTTCTAAGTAGAATATACTGATAAAGAAAAATAAGACCTTATATCTATATCTATAAATATATATGTATAAAGTTTAAAGAAGAATGACACTTGAAAAGTGTGTCTAGATTTATTTTTTCATCTCATTTTGTAAAGAAAAGCAACATGCCTTATTTCTTCAACACACATGATCCTTGCTTTCTGCAGGCATAAATGTATTATAAGCAGTGAACCCTGGGGTAGCTGTGGTGGGTCCGACAGGGAGGAAAGAAGACAGAGCCGAGCTGTGGGCTCCTGAGGCAGATCCTTCCAATGCTGCCAGCACTGGGGGCAGACTGCAGCTCCTCTTAGCCCACAAAACTGAAAGCGAGACCTCAAGAAGACATCATGTGTGAAGTTAGTGCCCACACTCAGTTCTGTGCAGGCATTTCACAAAGTTCACCGCATAGGTAGGCAGCCTCAGTGTATTATATAGCCTGTTAAAATCATCACAAACAATAAACAACCTCCACTTTGCAAAGAGAGTGTTTCTGGTTGCCACTTTGTATGAAGATTCTGGTATATGACCTAAGGGAGTACGTTCTGAATACTGTGGGGCCTTCTTATAAAAGTCCTTTGACATACTTGAAGAAAACAGTTTAATGACATACAGGCCTGAGCCACTATGTGACTGGTTACCCCAAGCTCCTTGTGCCAGGCCATGGGACCAACAAGACCCTTGCAGCCAAGATCCTAGATGTTTTGAGTAATTACCTTCAGGCATTTGTCTGATAAGCTGTTATGTCTGTCTGTCCAAAAGAGAAGATGGAAAGGGAAATGATTAAAAATCTAAGACAGTTATATCCAAGTGCTAGCCTGTCCTGCATCCTTTTTCCATTTCACCATCCAGTCCTCGGCATGGTTCCCACTCAGCTCCGCTCCACACTTGGGATAGGAAGTAAGCAGGATGTGTCTGTGGCTTCTGCAGGTACCTATCTCCAAGGACAGCAATGCCTAGAGGGCCGAGGTGTAGAAGACAAAGAAATTTGGGGAAGAATGGCTGATTGCCCACTGAATACCGTTCTGTCAACCACCAGAATGAGCCTCATTCCTGAAGGTGGAAGTCTCCCTACTAGTTCTAGAAGCTGGGGGTGGGGAATAGGGAGATTCAGGAATTTTTGAATACAGCAACTCAGATCCAAGGTACTGTGATCTGTAAATGTTCCTCCGAGATTCTGTGTTGGAAACTTTATCTCTACTGCTGCAGGATTGAGGCAGGGGCTTTGGAGATATGTTTAGAACATAAAGGCTCTGTCCTAAATGGATTCACCCTAATTTAAAAAGGCTTTAGAAAGTAAAATTGTAGCCAGGTGTGGTGGCACACACCTTTAATCCCATCACTTGGGAGGCAGAGGCAGGCTATCTCTGTGAGTTCAAGGCCAGCCTGGTCTTCATACCAAGGTCCAGACTAGCTGGAACTAAAGGGAGACCCTGTCTCAAAAAGACAAAAAAAAAAAAAAAAAAAAAAAAAAAAAGGTAAAATTTTTCTTTTGCTCTTCACCATCTACCACTGTGCTGATGGAAGGAGGCTGCCGCCATGCAGCACCAAGCTTGGACTCACACAGCCTCCAGGACAAGGGAACATTTTTTTTTATTTATTATTTTTATTTTACATTTTACTTTACGTGTATGAGTATATTGCCTGCATGTATGTAAGTGCACTTGTGTCATGCAATGCCTGCAGAAGTCAGAAATCAGCATTTGAATCCCCCTGGAACTGGAATTATGGATGCTTGTTAGCTGCCATGTGGGTGCTGGGAATTGAACCTGGGTCCTCTGCAAGAGCAGCCGGTGAGCCATTTCTCCATCCCAAATTTCTATTTTTTTAAAAAATTACCCAGAGAGACTAAGGTATTCTGTTTAGCAGCATAAAACAAATCAAAATGTAGAACTTGTCTCCTTGTTTCTTCCCTTCGTTTTGAGGTTCTGTCTTGTGCTAGGGCTGCCCCTGTTTTTGCTGTTGCATTTGCTCCAGCCTTCTGAGGCCATATTTGCACACCACATGCCCAGAAGAAAGCTACTTTTGCCACATTAAAGCAGTTCTGGTTTCCTCGGCTTCTCTTCATAGTGGTTATGCAGCAGGCCCTAAGTCACTTACTGGTAAATGGAAGAGAAATAGCATTTCTGGAGCTCCTTGCTGGAGCTGGAAGGGGTACCCTCGTCCCATTAGATGGAAGAGGCAGAAAAGGGTGGGAGGCAGCACAGAGCAGGCAGCAGCTTCAGCGCTAGCAATGCAGGACTGAAGGTGGCAGCTACTCTAACCTGGTCTTGCCCCCTGCCTGGTGTCGCCTTTTCTTGGGACCCACACGTCTGAAACATATTAACTTGGGAAGGTGTGTGACACAACTGTCTCTTAGTGGTTGTTAGCTCAAGACATCACAAGAGGTCTGAGACTTCAAAATGACCCAGATCCTTCCCCCCACTCCCCATATTCACTGCCTACCTTCTCTCCTGAGGACCTCTTCTCTCTGAGGATAGGACTTCTTGTCAAGAAAAGGTTCCAGGCAGTGGCTTTAGGAACTTGCATACCAAAGCCACTATAGAGAAATAAATATTGCAAAGGCATTGGCAGTTAACTAACTGTTCATGGGATGAAGAATATTCATAGAACTTACTGAAATCTATTATAATCAAGTTTGATCTCAAATGAACATGTGAAAATCATGACATCCAAAAGGGCGCTTAGTGAAAGACATTACAAAATCCTAACAAAATATTTGAAAAATCTGAATTTTTCAAAAAATAATGATTAGTGGAACACAAGAAACTAAAAACACCATTATTTATATATGATGGGACGGTAAGCCTGGGAAGTGCAAGTAAACAGATTAAAAGACTCTCAGAACTAACCAGCGTACAAGCAGTTTGAATGCAGTCAGTAAATATTGGGTGAGTGGAAGAATCAATCTAATAATAAAAATTCCAGGAGAACTCCAGTTCCAGGGGAATCTGAGACCCTCTTCTGACCTCCGAGGCATTGCACAACACGAGTGCACAGACCTATATGCAGACAGTACATACAAAAATAAATAAATTTTTTTAAAAAATTAAAGGCATTCTTAATAAATCATTGTCAAGAAGAATCGCTTACAAGTCATTATTGTTTAATAGTTTCTGGCTAATGCAAGAACATATGAATTTTTAAAATTTTGTTTATTATCTTTAATTTCCATGTGTATGACTATATCACCTTCATGTATGTTAGTGCACCTGTGTAGTGCAATGTTGCAGAGGTCAGAAGAGGGTGTTAGACACCCTGGAACTGGAGTTACTGACAGTTGTTAGCCACCATGTGGATGCTGGGAATCCAACCTGAGTCTTCTACCAACATCCAGTGCTCTTTACCACTGAGCCATCTCTTCAACCCCAACATACAGATTTTTAAAATGACCAATTATTAGAATGTTTGACACTTGAGTTTACCATTACCCATTCATGACTATGTACCTGGAAAATCCTAAATGGATAATTTAAAAGGCTCTCAGAATTAATGAAAGGAGGAAATAAATTAAGAAAAACAAGCCAAAGCTTCTCTATAAAGCAATAGTAATTAGAAAGATGTACCAAATGTGTCACAACAATGCCAATACTAACAAACACTAAAGTATTGAAGAATAATAATCTCAGTGAACAAAGACAACTCACCAGCATCCAGGAAGATTGAATCTAAATCCTAACTATAAATACAGGCCTCATCTCAAGTTAGAAAATACTGTAAAGCTATTCATTCCAAACACAATTTCTAATAGGCTTTCTTAGTTTTCATTTGCTTTGGGTATCTATTTCTGAAATTATAAAAATGGCTCTAGAGTTTAGAAGGCAAAAACACCAAAGAAAATTTCAACATATAAGTCATGGAAGGAAATTTTCTGTTTTGCACAATGAAATGTCACCCAATTCTAGAAATGAATATAAAGTCAGTTAAAGTCATCAAAAAGAAAATGGAGAGATTATCTAATAGGATCACAGTATCCTAATGCTTAAAAGAATGCACAGTTTATTCAAGAAAAAGCTATATAAAGGGGCTAAAAAGATGGCTCAGTGGTTAAGAGCTCTAGCTGCTCTTGCAGAGGACCTGGGTTTGATTCCCAGCACCCACATGACAGCTAACAATTATCTGTAACTCCAGTTTCAGAGGATCCACTGCCCTCTTCTGATCTCTATGGGCATTGCAGGACATGGGTGGACGTAACCTACATGCAGACAATATACTCATACACATAAAATAAATAAATATTTAAAAAAGATGAATAAACATAACAGACTATCATTTTACGATAAGAATTTATTCTTAAAAGGGCCAAGAATCACTGAGAAAAAGATTTACTAAATCACATGGATAACTGATTAAAATGAAAAATCATTCTTATATATGTATGTGTATACATAGATGTATGTATATGTGTATATACATATATATATATATATATATATATATAATTCAAATAAATTAAAATTGGAAATTGAACCCATAGTGTAGGTATGGGAAATGGGAATTAAGTCTCTTCGGGCTTCTGAAAGCGACCCCTTAGGCACGTAGGGCAGCTCCTGGAGTCTGGCCTGCACTTTGGCTTAGGGAGTTCCCTGCTCCCAACCCTGCGTCCCTTCCCATGGCCTCTGAATGGGATCTCTCATTGCTCCAGTCTCAATGTTCTATCAGAACTATTATTCTGAACCAGTTAGGATGTCACTAGTGTAGATATGCCTTTGGCTCTATGGTGCTGTGATGAGAACACTTCCCAGGTCCTGAAACATCCACAGTCAAGCCCAGGGAAGAAGCATCTTTGTTGAGGAAATCCAACAAAGGAAATGATGGATGAACTGAGAAATGACAGGTAAACTCTCTGGAGAGGAAAGGACTTTACATTACAAACATTCTGCTGCTTTGTAGATTGATAATCAAAACAAAACCACACTGGGAAAAAGAGGTGTGTTATCCAAATGACCATGTGGGTGCTGAGAATAAAACTCAGGTCTTCTGCAAGAGAAGCCAATGCCCTTACCAGCTGAGTCATCTCTCTAGCCTCTGACCACTCCTTTTTTTGAGTAAGAACAACCTATCTAGGAAGAAGCTTTGCAATGTATAACAAAGTGACTTAACACATTCTTCTTTGACCCAGGAAATCTAGGTTGGAGGACTAAAAATATTTTTGTGTATGTGTGGTATATGCATATGTCTGTTCATGTGTGTGGGCATATGCACATCTGTGTGCATGTGTGTAGCGTTTCAAGGTTCACATCAGGTGTCCACCACTGAGGCAGACTCTCTCACTGAACTTTCAACTTGCCAGTTCGCCTGTTTGGTATTTAGAGGTTTTGAGTGGGGATCTGGGGATCTGAACTCCAGTCCTAGTGCTTGCACTGTGGGCACTTTACCTGCTAAACCATCTTCCACCTTCAGGAACTACATCTAAAGAAGATAATCAGTTATGTACATTTAAGATGTTCATTATGGTTAGTGTTACAAGTTTGGAAACAGTTTGAACGTCAGTAAAGTAATAATTTCAGGAAATATTAGAGAGATCACAGATACAAAACAGACTCCATTAAGAGAAACACAGTGAAAGGTCTACTTCCTGGCAGGACAGTCCATTTACTGCACATTAAATTCATCAACATGTCATCAAATGCATCGCGCTTACTATGTTCACCATGTTTTCTGAAGCAAGATGCAAGCTGTGGATAGTTCCAAACCCAGGGTTCCACAGATGATCCTAGTTATACTCAGTAGGTCTCAAAATACCAAAAAAAAAAAAAAAAAAAAACATGAATGTGGGAGAGGGACAGGTAGGGAAGAAGAGGAGGAGTAATGGGGTGAGAGGGTGATTAGAGCAGGCAAAGGCAGGGAGGGTACAGTGATCAGAACACACTTGACATGTGTATGAAAGTGTCAAGGAATGAATTCAATATTGTTTAAAAACTGGGTGTGGTGGCACATGTCTGTGATCCTAGCTTCTCAAGAGGCTAAGGCAGGAGGACTTCAAGTTCCAATTCTGAGCTACATATTGAGATGTCATCTCAGAAAAAGAAGGGTAAAAAAATCTTTTAATTACTCAAGAATACCCTGAAGTTGACACTTTTATGGTCCTACTGAATCTGTAGGCTCTAATAGAATTGTAGCTCCATTAACATTTGGCATCAGAGCCCAATCATTGAAAGCCAGTGTCTTGTTTCCACAAACTGTATATGATACTATCACACACATGCACACACACAAAAATGGTCAGCTGTAGATCCAAAATGGCAACCCCTAAAATGTTATCTCTTCTTTCAAACTTTTTCCAGTTGGAAAATTAGTCCAAGTAAATAATTTAAAAAGACTCTTTAAGATTAGAAGTCTGCTTTCTCAGCATAGACCATGCCACAGTCGAAAACCAGAGTGGTGGACTGTCCAGGGATTAGAGAACAGTGGCAGAGGAGTTGCCTGGTATTTGAGAGACTCTGAGTCCCAATCAAACACCACAAATAATAAGAAAGTTTGAGTTTCTATCATAAATACAGTGTGTTACCCTGATCCAAGGTTGCCCTTGCTACTCAGACTGACTTCCCAGCACATTTCGACCCTGTGGAAGTCTACATGGGCATAACAAGGTCCTATTCTCTGAATCAGATCTGAACAGTGATACAGGGTCTTCTAGCTCAGGGGCTCTGGTAGGAATAACCAAGCCTGTTGTCATGGCATCCTCATGCTCAGAGCTTTCTTGATTCTTTCATGTTCCCGCAAGGTGGTTACCAAGGGCGTGCAGATAATCCTACTTCACAGGAATCTGTCAGCTTCCTGGGGATCTTGACTAACAATGTTCTGAATCAAGAAATAATTTACTTGGGAAAAGACAGAGTATGTCTCCTTCTACTAGGTCATTTCTAGATACACATTGAAATACTTAGATGAACCTTAATTGAGTCAGGTGTGGTGGTGCAAACCTGTAATCTCAGCACATGGGAAGCCGAGGCAGGAAGATGGCAAATTTGAGCATAGCAGGAATGAAAGAAAAGAAATGATGGAAATTTTTAATATAAAATCTTATCAAGATACATCTGTGGAGACATTTCAGTGTAGTTTTATATCAAAACTCGTCCCTGCTATTCTGACTTTATGTTTCAAAGTAAACTCAAGTTTCTCCATAATTTTTAAAGCAGATGGGTAAGTTGAATAATTTTCCCCCACTGGCCATAATCTTGGGACTGTACTTCCCATCACCACAGATCACATCTGCCTGAGGCTTTAAACCCCAAGAAACATCTTTGCTCTAGAGTGACTTCAGCAAGCCCACTTCAGCCCAAGGTGATTCCTCCTCTTCAGGCTGGACACAGACAGCAAGAGTTTCACTTTCCTGCTGAGCTTTGTCTCTTTCTTCCTACCGAAACACTCTTGTCACCTTCCCCAGAACATTAGCTCTTTCAGAGTACAGACTGCAATTTTCCAGAGATACTTGTTTAATAGTTACCCAATGAATCATTGCTAATTCAAATAGCTGGGATGTCCACTTCTCACCTTACTCCTCCTGCCCTAGCCTTGGGCATGTTCCAGTTTTCTGTGCAATCTTGTGGTCTCCCACTGTGTTGGAGGTGAAAATGTGCTACAGTTTGAATCCTGTTTGCCAGCCAGTCGGTCATGGTAATCAGGGTGTATTTTGGGGAGGTGCGGTCCTGTGGGATGTCCTTAGACCGTCAGGACACTCTGTGAAGGGGACTCTTTGTTTCCTGGCTCATGATGTGAGCTCCGCCATGTGCTCTCCAACATGGCCATCCAGCACCTCCCCTGGAGACTCAAGTCATAGTTCCTTTGATCTTAGACTTAAAAAATAAGTGGAAGCAGGGATAGTTAGTTCTCACTCAAACTCTCCCTTCCCAATTGTGTGCATTTTTCTGCCATTATTGTCCACCCACATCAAACTCCAAGCTACCTAATAGCTCTCCAAGGGGTTTCCAGGCCTCTTTCTCAGATTGACTCTGCATCATTGGTCCTTCTCATACCGAGGCTTCCAGTGTCTTGGACTGAGCAGTTACCAATTTCCTGGTATCTCTAGCCTACAGACAGCCATTGTGGGATTTTCACCTTATGACTGTGTCAGTCTAATAAAGTCTCTCACAAATCCCAGCCAATCACTTGATCTTACTCAGAATGGAGATCAACTCAAGTAAGCCCCCTCTGCCCTGCATAAGGTGGGCCTCTTTGGTACGTAGACAATTACAGCACAAGCTTAGTATTCCAGAAGGATCTTCATGTCACCACTCCCTTTTCATATCAAATTGTAACACGATGTCAACCAAATGTTTATCACTAAATGAATCTCTTCCTGCATTTGTATTTAAAGGCATGGCAACTCATCTGAACAACTTCAACTTGGTTTATATCTGACAGTGTTTGAGATCAGCAAAAAGTGACAAAAGTGTTTTTTTTTTTGTGTTTCTTTTGTGTCCTCCTTAACAAAAGCACAGGCTCAAGCCTTCACTGGAAAGCTGACAACATGGTTCAGACGTCAGACAGCATGAAAGCCTCCTTAGCCAAGCCAGGTCCCAACTAGTACAGGGAATGCCTCAGGTTTTACCGGGAGACCATGAGTGACCTGAACGATGTGACATGGTCACCCACAGTGGATCCTATGAGTTTCATCACTATTTCTATCCAGGGAGAGTTTTAGATGATCTAGGTTTGGTTTGGAACTAGGATTTTCAGTTTCTTTAGTTCTAGGTTAAACAAGCAAACAATCTCCCAAGTGTTCATCAAAACGAAATGCTTTCTGGTTCCCGCCCCTCTCTATTGTTTTTCATCTGGGACAAGAGGAAGGAACCAGGCGTGCTCAGAGAAGGGCTTCCCTCTAATTTCCATCTTTCATAAGGTCAGCTTCTTGAACACCACCAGAAAATTTGTGGGCTCTTTTTTTTTGCCACAGGAATTAGTATTTCCTGGCTCATGGTTTGCTTTTGAAAAGGTTATCTTTTAATGTTTCATGTTTTGTACTTCTGCATTTTAAAGTTAAATGGCAAAAAACAATGATGTACTTATTTACTAGTCAGGTTGCTCCATCAAATAATCTACACGCAAGGAAATGCAAAGTGATGTTAGGAAGCCAGGACTGATACCATCAATGCCTTTAGAATAGAGGTGTGGATTTTTAAAGAGATGTAGCCAGGGCCATCACCACTGAATAAAATGAAGGAGGGGATGCTGGCCAGCCTGGCTGTCTAATTTGAGCAATTCAGCCATTTGTCATAAATAGGTCATCTGGTTTCTTTCTCTTTCTGGGTCACACTGCAAACATAAAAATCTCAGGGCCTCAGATGAGAAACCTCACCAGTATTCTGGGTATAGGTGGCTATAGTGACTACTCTGAAAGTTTACAGATTGCTAGTCCCAAGTCATGGAAAACATTTGGCCACAGAGCATAAGATAACTTTTTAGCTCATGATCCAGCAACTCTGAGGAAACATGATGTGAGCTTCCCTTTCCTCCACTTCTCCTAGCCTATCAGCATACTAGAAGCTTCATGATCAGGTACACTAACAACAGCCTTGACAGAGAGGACAGAGGACAGATACCAAGACTTATCATTGCCCTCTTTCCATTAGTCTAATCCAAGTGACTGTACAGGGGATTTGCAGCCTCCTTGTCTTCCATCACATTCCCAAGCCAAAGATGACGATGCTAATGGTGATGGTGATGGTGGTGATGACACTGAGAAGTATCCCTCAACCAAATGCCCTAGATGTCTGTATTGGCTGTCATGCACCCAGGATTATGACCCTCAGTACTTGCATCTAGGGGTGACTTCAGACTGTTAAGGTTACATGATGCCTAGAGACACCCCAACCAGTGTGCTAAGGAAGGGCTAAGAATCGCAATGGAAATTGTACATTTCACATGAAGACACCGGAGAAAGGCATTACTACTCATCTCCTTTATTCAAAGACAAGGAAAAGCCACATTAGTGTTCTACTATTAAGGAGATTTTTTTTACTATGACAACCTTACAGATGAGTCAAAGCTGGCAAGGAAAGCAGTGTAAGCTCTTCAGTGGGTGACAGTCACAGAGGGCAAAGCAAGTCCTTCCAAACAGTTGTATCCTCAAGTCTTGGCCTATTGTACAGTTATGGGCACCTTTACTTGGAAGACCTTTAGTTGCTGAGCCAAATTCACAGTTCTGATTCCTCCTTTCATGAACGGAGATCCAAGGAGACACCAGAGTTGTTTGTAAGTAAGAGAGCATGGTGTGAAAGATGAAGATGGTTCTGTCAGAAATCTTGTCCTTCCTGCTGGCATTACTGCACCCCACTGACTACTTTACAAGAGTGGGACTTGGCCACCGCAGGCACCCAGGTGGCTCTATCCAGCTTGGTTCTTGTTTACAATGTTCCACGAGGTGGCTCCTGTGAAAATGTGTGACAAGGATGGCTCTCTCCTAGGCCTGGTGATGCCCAGAGGAAAGCTGGGAGAGCAGGCTCTGAGTCTGTCCCCTCCCCACTCTGTGGCTGGTCCAAGTCAAAGCACACTTGACTTGCAGACGTCTGATCTGAGAGTTTATCTTTCTGTAAAATTAGCATGGCAGAAAGTGTGCATGTCTTGACTCAAAAGCTCTAAATAACTGGTTAGAACCCCGGTGGTCATAAATGTCCCCGCCCTGACTTATGGCTCACAGCAGTGGAAAACACATCAGACATGAGCCTCTTAGAAGAAAAGTCTTCATATTTTTAGCTCCTGCCTTCTCTCAGAGAAAATAACATGCCCCAGTTGTAGGCAGTGAGGAAAGCTGCACTGGGGTGTGTCTAGCCTCCTGGGAATGTTCCCTGGGCCAGACAACTACCCCTCTGTGTGCTGTATTTCCTTTACAATAGTTGCTGCCTCATGACACACCTGCTCATTTTTAACTTTTTTGTAATTTATCTTCTAACCTTCCTTTCTCACCGAGAGAAGTATCCTTGTCAGAACACCAGAGAGAAGGGAAGGGAAACATATTTCTCGTGGCTAATTAAGGGTAGTTTTCAGGATTGTCAAAAATCATTTTGATCTGTAATGTTAATCATCAGCATCACGCCATAGCAGAGAGCCAATGTTTCTCAGGATTTACCTTTTCAAAAAAATAAACAAGGGCTGGATGTGGTAGCACATGATTTTGATCCTAGAACTTGGGAGGCAGAGGCAGTTGGATCTATGAAATGGAGGCCAGCCTGATCTACAACGTGAGTTCCAAGTCAACTGAGGCTAAAGAGGGACCCTGTCTCAAAAAAAATGGATAAAAAATAAATTAAAAAGTAAACAAGGGCACGAACTCCACCAGCTTCTATGTGCTGAAATGCTAGCTACTCTAAACACATATAACTAAATTGCACATTTTAAAGCCAATTCCATAAAAGGAGTTTCCATATGGTGTATACCATTAAAATTTGAATTTTTAAAAAATTACCCAATGCCCACTTTTTCTGCATTTCTTATGGAATCATGTCCTGGGAATAAGCCATTAACTTTTATTGCCAAATATGACACGTTTCTTTGCTCTTGTTTTTAAGGAAATATAGTATTACAATGATAAGTACACCATTGTGTGGATAAAGAAGCTGAATTCTTGACAGACACCTGAAAATGCAGCTGCAGAGTTATCGCACCTACGGAGCCCACGTGACTCATTACGTGACTCAGCTGGGCTGAGGACCACTTCCGCAGGGGACCCTGTGTACACAAAGCAGGATGGCTTGGGATCTGGGGAGAAATCCTGTCCCCAAGCTCTTCCTCTCCTAGATGTCCCCAAGGGCTGTCTTGCAATCCTCACAGATTACATGGGCAGGCAGTGGAGTAGATAACTCTGGCATTTGGTGTTGTCTAATGCACAGATTAAAATAAACCAAAGCTCAGAGCTCCTTCGATGTTTTCAGAGCTTTGCTCAGAGCCCTCCCAATGCCACTTCTGACACTGGATGAAAAATCGTGCTTCTACCAGCTGTGAAGTTTGAGGCTCTGAGCTATTTTGGGCTTGATTTTCTCAGAGGGTTGGTCACGTGGGTGTGCTGCTGTCTGCAGCCTCCCTGCTGGAATGCTGCTGAAGCAATACCTTCACAGATCTCCCTCCTCCAGAGTTTCCCTCCTCTCGTCTCCACCCCCCATTTTTTTTTTTTTTTGTTTTTTGGTTTCCCCCCACCCCCCTCCTTTGGCCAGGAATCTCACAGAAGACCTGACCTGAGGCTTCAGAGAGATCTCTTTAAAAGGGGATGTCAGCCTAGCTCTTGGAGGGCAGAAGCAGGTGGATCTTTGTGAGTTCAAGGCCAGCCTGGTCTACAGAGTGAGTTCCCAGGCCAGCTGGGGACAGGGAGACCCTGTCTCAAAAAGACCAAAAAAAAAAAAAAAAAAAAAAAGAAAAAAGAGGATGTCATTTCTGAGATAACTGCCTCACATTTTCCTAAATATATGTCAATGTGTATTATAATTACCATGGAAAACACCCCACATTTCCTTACACTCCTAACTTACTAAGCATAGCAGAGTGATAAGCACATACTAGAAGAGTGTTGGCAACTGAGTCACCCAGGGATGAGCTGGTACAAACCTCTATGTCTGTTTATGCTTTTGTTTTTCAAACCCCACCTGTTATGGTTTGAGGGTGAGATGGCTCCTCCCGTTCATGAGTCTGAACACTTGGTCTCCAGGCAGTGTAGCTGTTGAGGTGGTCTGGGGACCTAGGAGGATGAGGAATCGAGATGGAAGAAGTGGGTGGCTGGGGATGGAGATGCCCAAGAGTTATAGCAGGGTCTCTTCTGTCCAAACTCTGCCTCACAGTCTGCTGAAATATAAGGAGTCCCAGTTACACACTTTCTACCCAGAACTGTGCATATGATGGAAACTCTCAAACCACCAGCCAAAAATCAATCTTTCTCCCTTAGGTTGCTTCTTTGTCAAACATTTGGCCATACGTACAAAAAATAAGAGTAGTATAACATAAGAGAACAATGAGAGAGAGAGAGAGAGAGAGAGAGAGAGAGAGAGAGAGAGAGAGAGAGATGCATTTAAGCTGCTTAAAAGAGAGGACAGTAGCTTAGTCTTCTTATGTCAGAGCACAGATTTTTGTCTTTGAGGCAGTCTACTTGTGGTGTTAGGTGTAACTGCTTTCTTAGGTCTAAATGTATTTTATGTGTACTTGCCATGTGTGTCTACATCTCTGTACTTCAGCACTGTCTGACTGGGGTCTGAGAGTGAGATAGGAGTCTAGGTCCCTCCACTGAGGGCCATCAGATCAGTCATTTGATGAAATATGGTCCCCAATGTGCAAAAAATAAGATACTGTAGAGTCTTTGGCCCCCAGTGGTCATCTATATCACACGCCTAATCCTAAGGCTATATAGACAATCCCCCAGGCCTGCTGGGGAACTTCGGGGTCCAACCGAAGGAAAGGGAGTGAGAGGAGCAGAGCCAAGACACAGACCCTGGGAGTCAGGTGAATGCAGACAGAGGGCGAGCTGTTGTGGACTCGTTTACTGGGGGCAGGGTTAGGGGTTATGTACTGTTCACAGTCCCGCTCTCCTCTTGTCACCTTATGATTGGCCCAGGTCTGCAAGGCTGCTTGTATGGTCTCACCTGCCTAGGGTAGGTTAGGTTGATGAGGGACAAGCTCTGTGCATACATAATTCTCAGCATACTGGCTACTACATTTTCACCCTTTGCATTTAATTTTGCTTGATCCAGTGGGAGCTCGGGTGCTGTCTGAACCTTGTTGACCCCACCTCTGGCATTCTGACATTTGACTGTGTTTGTCTTAGGTTGCCCTGGTTTTCCAGGGTCTTACCCATCTTTGACTGGCCAGCCACTGAGGGAAGAGGCCAGGAGCGGCACCTCGGAGGGGAGAGAGAAGCTCATTCCTGTGAATCATGGATGGATGAGAGCCAGATTAGGAGGGGTGCATGTGGAGTCCCTATTGACCGTTGCTGAGACGACCTGGGCCATTGTTTTGTTGACCTGGCACTGGCTGCAGGCAAAGCAAAATAGACACCTGAAGAGAAAAAAGGCAGAGAAAGGCCAGGAGGTAGAGGATGCCCCAGGTGACCAATGTAGCAGGATCAAAAATGGACTTTAGCTTGGACCACACCTGTGAAATAAAGCTAGTATCAAAGGCTACAACCTCGGGGTGGGTAGAGTTAAAGGAGACAACTTGAGAACCAAGGGTCAAGGTGTAGTTAATAAACTGTTGGGACCAGGGGCCTTTGATAATGTCACCAAGTTTACCATGTAGACTTGGCAGGGGGTCAGGCAGAATGAGGAAAACCTGGGGTCGCAACTCATTTCTCCCTCTCATTATGTGGCCTTCAAGTCCTTGAAGGAAGTTCACAAGACTGAACCAGAGTTGGTGTCTCCAAGATGGAATGATCTCTCCTAGGGGGGGTTGTATTAGGTCCTTAGCACCATGATTTTAAGCAGATCAAATTGTGAGGTTGACATGTCTTATACTTAAGGAAAGCAAGACCTTTATCCCTTTACCCACCATCAGCAAGGCACTGGGTGACCAGGGCACAGCCTATGGAGCCTGTGTTTAAGAGCAAAAGACCAGTAAGGCATAGGGCAGTAAGCTATGAAAAAGAGGAAAAAGGGCTGGGAGCCCCTGGCATATGTCCATGAAATGCACATCCTCTTGATAAACTGGAGTCTTATGTATACCTCATTCATTTAGAATGGTGACACCCAGCAAGTATTCCAAAGTCCAATTTGTGTTACCCAAAGAAGGTAGCTAGTATTAGGACAGGATTAACAGATTCTAAGGACAAGATGTTGCATGTTTATAATCCCAGTTACACAGGAGGCTAAGGGAAGGAGATTTTCAGGTTCAAGATCAGCCTGGGCAACTCAGCAAAACCTGTTTCGGGATTACAGTTATAACTCAGAGGTAGAGTGCTTTTCCAGCACATGCAAGGTTCTAGGTTCAATTTGAAGACTATAAAACAATGACAACAGCAACAACAACAACAACAACAACAACAACAAATCTGGCCACTATTTACATGCCCCTAGGATGGTTATTATTAAAGTAGTTATTGGTATTATTGATGAGGCTCTGGAGAAAGTTAGCCTTTCTTGAATTGCTGATGGGAATGTAAAATGGTAGATTCACTATGGAAAACACTACAACAAAAAGTTTTTTTTTCCCTGAAAACTTTTTAAACATAGAATGCTATATGTTCCAGCAGCTCCTCTTCTGGGTGTTTATGCAAAAGAATTCAAAAGAGAGGGCTCAGAGAGGCATATGTGTATATCCATGTTTACAACTGTCACTTGCAATAGCTAAAATGGGAGTGATCCAAGTGTCAATTAATGGATAACTGGAAAACAAAAAGTACTCTATATTCATTAGATAATACTATTCTGGCTTTCAAAGGAAGGAAATTGTTTCTAGAGACAGGGCAGAGTCTCATTATGTACCCTTGCTGATCTAGAACTCTTTAGACCAGGGTGTCGCCAAACTGATAGATATCTTCCTTTTGAGTGCTAAAATCAATGGCCTTTGCCACCTTGCATGATCAAAAAGAAGGAAATCTTGAAGTGAAACACAGAGGCTTGCACCTGCAATCCCAGCATTCAGGAAGCTAAGGCAGGAGGATTATCCTGAGCCTAAAGCCACCCTCGCCTATAGAATAAGTTCTTGCCTCAAGCTGGGCGTGGTGGCTCATGCTTTTAATCCCAGCACTCGGGAGGCAGAGGAAGGCGAATCTCTGTGAGTTCAAGGCCAGCCTGGTCTTCAAAGCATGTTCCAGGCCAGCTGGGGCTGCAGGGAGACCCTGACTCAAACACACACACACACACACACACACACACACACACACACAAAGATCTTGCCTCAAAAAAACAGTGTGTCTTGGGGGGGTGTAGGGGCTGGGTACACATGCTACAATATAGCTGAAATGAGGACATTATGCTGAGTGAAATAAGCCAGTCACAAAAGAATAGATACAGTGTGGTCCACTTATATGAATATACTAGTTCCTTTTTAAGGGTGGAAATGAATATTTGGATTCATAGTTTCAAAGTGTTCATTCTATGCTTTCTTGGTACCATGTACTTGGGCAGAACATTATGACAGTGGTAAGGGAATTGTGGAAACATGGTCCAACAGAAAGTAAGCAGAAAGTGGCCAAAAATAATATACTTCCAAGGACACACTCCCAGTGGCTACTTCCTCTAGTCTACTTCCCGAGTTTTCAGAACCACTCAAAATAGCACCCCCAACTGGGGACCAATAAATCAAATTATGAGCCTGTGGGGACACTGTGTATTCAAACTACAACATATGAGGTGCCTAGAAGTCAAATTCATAGGGATAGAAAGTAGGATGGTGATTGCCATAGGATGAAGAAAAGTGATGAATAATGAGAGGTGGTGTTTAAAAGCACCAAGTTTCAGTTTTGCAAGACAAAGAGATCTGGAGATAGATCGTGCTGATGGCTATAAAATAATGTGACTATGATTAATATTATTGAATCCAACATTTTTAAATGGTTAAAATATGCTGTGTGATGCATGCTTGAAATCCTAGAATATAAGAAGTGGAGGAAGGAGGATCAAAAGTTCAAAACCAACATCTGAAGGTGTTGATCCAGGGCCTTGTGACTTACAACGTTGCTGCTTGAAGGTGAAAGGAAACTTTCCTTGATCTTTGTATGTGACTTTGTTAATGCAAAATTTAAGATCCTTCCTTCATAACTGGGATTGTAAAGTTTCAACTTGATGTGATTTATGCTGGAACTTTTCAACCCTTCTCTATCTCTTTCTTCCTTTCCTTTTTGTTCTATCTTTCTTTTGTAATACTGGGAACTGATCCTAGGGATTTAGGGATATTAGGAAAATGTTCTACCTCTGAACTAAAACTCCAGCCCAGCTTTCAATGTTTCTTTGAAAATCATGTTTGATATTTTCAGTCTGAAAATTCATGCTCCTTCATTTGGGTCATTTTCTTTTTTTAGTATTTTATTTGTTATTTTAATTTTATGTGTATGAGTATATTGTCTGCAAGTGTATAAGTGCACCAATGTCATGCAATGCCTACAGAAGTCTGAAGAAGACTTCAGATCCCCTGGAACTGGAGTTATGGATGGTTGTTAGCCTCTATATGGCTGCTGGGAATCAAACCCAGATCCTCTACAAGAGAGCCAGTGGTCTTAACCCCTGAGCCATCTCTTCAGCCCCTTGGTCATTTTCTTTTATCAACTTTTCTCCTTTATTTTATGAATTATTTCTTTGTGAAATTTATTCTGTTTTATCAATATCCCATTTTATACTCTTTTAGCTTTTGTTTGGTTAAATCTTTAAGGACTTCCTACAATATTTCATTGACTGTAGGAGAAGTAAGCCCTGCTGCTCAACATACACTGAGCACACTCAATTGTAATTTCCCATGGAGCCAACTTGAAATCTGCCTAGCAGCCTGGCAACAAATGATTCAGCCTCAGACTGAACCTATGGGAAAAAAGATATGCCAACTGCTAGCCAACTGACACACTAATTGCCACCTGCTAGGGACCAATGGGATGCAGGGAGGGAGTATAAAAGTCTGCCTGATTCCTGTAATAATTAAGCCTGCTTTTGCCTTTCACCTGGCTCCTAGGGTCTGTGTAGTTGACTCTGTACCTTCCTACCCCCATCCCTAAGAGTCTTGTGTCAAGATGGCCAGCTACATCTGGCACCCAATGTGGCCTCTTTATCCATGCAGGCATGGGCATTGAGCACATGTAGCTCCAGTTGTAAGATTCTTGTTGTTTTGCACCTACTTAACTGCAATGCAGCAACTTTAAAAAGCCACCTCTGCTCAGGACTCTTCCTCGTTTGTGGCATTGTTGAGTGCCCCTTTCAGGAGTTAAATAGGAACATTCATTGTGGTTTTCTCACCTTGGTAGGTTGGCCCCTATATGTTATATGTTCTTTGCGAGGGGTGAGCTTGTTGACTGTTTTTTGTCCATTTTTTTTATTTTAATTTTTTTTTTTGCTGTTTTTTTTTTCGTTTGATTGTTATTTGTTATTGCATGTCTCAATAGGGAAGAACATTCATTCTGGTTTTGGTTCTCCTGGTGACTCCATATAAAGACTGACCATCTAGGAGTCAGAACCCAAATTGACCCCTGAAGAGTATCTTGACCAGAGATACCATGTGGGCATATGGCCATGGCCTGAAAAAAACCAAGGAAGTCCCCCACTAAGCACAGGACATTTGGTCTGATACACAATCTCCCATGTCTGTTTATTTTATTTTATTTTTTTTTTGCTTTTGTTTGTCTTGTCTTCCCCTGAGACTGTTGTTATGGGTTTGTCTTCCCACTATTACGAACCTCAAGTAAAGGCACTAACATCCCTGCTAGTTACTAGAGGTATGAAGGCATTTTGGAATGAGGCAGAATCTATTGCCCTATGGATCTCTCTTGAGAACATGTGGGAGCCCAGTCTCCGGATGCGGTACTTTATCTGGCCTACAAGTGAGAGATCGATTTAGGGACTCTCTTCCCTGTTTCCTTTATGCCTACTCTCTTGGCAGTAATTGCTAGTCTTAAATCCTCCTCAACTGAGGAAGTAATCGCTTCTCATAACAAATGTTGTGAGGAACAAAGTACTGTTATTCTCATTACCACAATGCCTCCAGTGCTTTCTGATGTGAAATCCTCTGATGAGGATGAGGAGGAGGCCACAGATAAAGCTACTTCTGCTAAACCAGCTTTATCAATTGGGAAACCTAAGCTTCCCAACCACTCTTGCCCATTTTCAGCCACAGGCCCTTCTCCTCAATACCTGTGCAGAGAGGTTGAAAATTCGGATGGCTGTGCTAATGACCTACAGCCCTCACCTTTTGCACAGGTCATTCCTTGTTCTAATTTAGGACAGGGCCCTTATTTTGAAGTGGCCGTTGTTCCGCCATTTCCTGGTCCTTGGGTGGAGGCATACCCAGTAAACCTAGGTCCGAATGCAGCTGCACAGCCCGGATTCCTACCCGCTTTGCAGACCTCACCCTTATCTGCAAAGCCTGCAGTGAGTCAGGACTGGACTCACCTTATTTATTTATTTTTTTCTATACAAAAATCATTATCAAATGAATTTATTAAAGAGCTATGCAGAACAAGTACGTGTGTGGCTACTGTTGGCATCCACAGTCATTATAAATGGCTCGCTGAGGGCACTTTCAATTGATTTGAGTAAAACAATCTGAGGCTTGTAACAAACGCACAAAAACTAAAATCAATGAGCAACTCTGATATGAAGAATTTGCACTTTTTTTTCTTAAGACAGGGGTGTCACTATGTAGCCCTGGCTGAATTGAAACTGATGATGTAGATCAGGCTGGCCTTGAACTTAAGAGTTCTTCTTGCCTTTGCTGAGGAGTGCTGAGATCAGAGGTGTGACGACCACACCCAGCCTCCTATTGGTGTTGTAGTATTTGCTTGCTTGCTTGCTTGCTTGCTTGCTTGTTTGTTTGTTTGTTTGGTCTTTTTGAGACAGGATCTCCCTGTTCCCCCAGCTGGCTTGGAACTTCAAGGCCAGCCTGGTCTACATAGTGACTCACCTTATTTTGAACATGTCTTAAAGCAATAGTCTATGAAGCTTCAGACTCAATATGACTGGTATAACCTTCTCAAGGCAGTGCTGGAGCCTGCTGCAATCCTCAATTGGCACTCTGCCTATGATGATCATACAGAGACACAGACATGTGAAAATATTCAAAATGGCATCTCTACGACTCTAGACATGCTCACGGGCAGGGGTAATTACACTGATCCTGTTGCTCAGTCCATGATGGGTATTTATGCCTATTTCCAGCAGGTTTCTGATCTGGCCTTCAAGGCCCTCAAAGCCTCTGTACCCTAAGACCCCTCGGCATCCTTTTGTAATTTAGACCAATGGTCTGGGGAGTCCTTTATGGACTTCCTCATAAGAGTCACTGAGGCAGTTGAGAGGAAAATAGATGGCCCCACTAGAGACATGTTAATTAAGCAATTGGCTTGGGAGAGCCTAAATGCACCAACCAAAAATGCAGTTGCGGCAATCCATAATCATGACCTCCACAAATGGGTTGTGGCCACCAGAGATCTGGATCCCAGGGCAGGGCACATTGAGGCCCTCACTGCTTCCCTTGATGCCCTAATTTCCAAGAAATAAGGCACAAGAAGGTGGACCCAGCAGGGGGCCCCACAGGACCATACTTGCTGTGGACCCACAGGACATTTCTGCCATGACTGCCCCAATGCCAGACCACAGACCACGTGCCCTCACTGTAATAGAGGCTTTCACTGGGTGTGTGATGATTGTCATTCCTCAAAACAGGATAGAACTGGGGATAATTTAAACTGGAGCAGGGGCACCCCTCAGCCCAGCCAATAAGAGGGGATTACAGTAAGCCAAAAGTTTTTTGGACACTCCCAGTGTTCCCATACTCACCAATGATGACCATTCATTTGGATGGTCTACCCATTAAGGGGTTAGTGGATATGGGAGCTGATGTTACCATCATTACTGAAAATGATGCCTTGAGATTTCTTCATTGGAAATATAAGCCTGGCCCTGCCATCACAGGCATGGGAGGCCAGATGGCCACAAAAATGACCCTGCACCCTGTGCACTGGAAGGACTTGGATGGTAACAAAGGGACGTTCACTCCCATTGTGGCTGACATTTCCCATACACTGTGGGGCAGTGACATTATGGATGACATGGGAGTGGTCATCACTACTGATGACAGAGTCCCTTCTGATGACATTGTGTCGCATGATGGATTGGGACTTATGGGGCAAAAAGCTGATAAGCACCCCCAATTCTAACAGCCACTGCCCACTACAGGTCACTCTCAAATGTGGTATTTGACCCAATACCACTGACCTGGCTGTCCGAGGGTGCTGTGTAGCTGGACCAGTGGCCTATAATAGAACCTAAATTAGCCACACTTAACGAATTGGTCGGGGAGCAAATTAAATTGTGTCACTTAGAACCCTCAACCAATAGACATAATATACCTATCTTTGTTATTAAGAAAAAAATCATGAAAATACAGGCTTCTGCAGGATCTGAGAGCAATCAATGACCAAATGGAAAAAATGGGAACTACACAAGCGGGACTGCCTCATCCCAGTGCCATCCCACCCTCCTACACTATAATAGTTATGGATATTAGGGGCTGTTTCTTCCAAATTCCCCTGATACCCCAGGACAGGTGTCGATTTGCATTTACTGTATGGGAACCTAATGTACAAAAACCAGCAGAAAGGTACCAGTGGACAGTACTACCCAAAGGAACGAAAAACAGCCCCACCATTTGACAATTATATGTGGCTAATGCCACACGGGGACTGCCCCTAGATGTTCTCATCATCCGCTATATGGACATTATGCTAGCTCATCCTGACTTAGCGTATCTAAAAAGAATGTCTGCTTGGCTTCTGTTGGACCTCAGTCGCTTAAATTTGAAGGTTGCATTTGAGAAGGTACAAATAGTGCCCCCTATGCTTTTCTAGGCTTTTCTATTGCCAGAACTATCAAGCCACTCACCTTCTCCATCAAACAAAAACTTGTTTATTCCCTTGCTGAGCTGCAATATCTCTGTGGCACCATTAACTGGCTTAAGCTTTTCCTTCCAATTCCAGACCAGGAGATGAGACACATTTTTTTTCTCTCTTATAAGGGCATGAGAGTCCCTCCTCTAGAATTGTCCTGACTATGGAGGCCCATTGCCTCCTAAGAAAGAATTTTAGGATGTCTGTCTGGCACTGCCCTGGATCAACAGGATCTAGAGAAACCATTACTGGCCATTATTCTCTGGACACCTGAAGGGGTTTTAGGGACACTTTGGCAATCTGGTCCACTTAGGTGGTTACATCAGACCCACTTGGACCTTCACAGAGTTACCTCTAAGTATGACATGGTATTCAGACTTGCCTTAATGGCCCTACACAGGCCAGAAGAACTTAGAGAGCCAGATGAGATAATTCTATCCTTTTCCTTGAGGCACTCTCAGTCCTTATGGGCAGATTCCCTTGGGTTTCAAAAGATGGTGTCTGGATATATGGGTGCATTAGATAATCATGCTCCAACTGATAGGAGGTTGGCTGCATTACCTCAACTACCTATTGAGATTAGGCCCTATGGATTGCCTACATACAGTCCTATTCCCAGAATAACCTTGGCCTTCTCTGATGTTAACAAAGATGTGGGACACTTATACAGAGAATAGAAGTAAGGATGTTACTTACCTGTTGCTCAACCCTGGCTCTGTACAGCTAGAGGAGTTGCTAGAACTTGTGAAAATCTTTGAAGTCTGTCAATTTGACCCTGTAAATATTTTCTCTGACAGCCAGTATGCAGTACAGGCTGTCAGAGCTTTGACCTTCTCCTTTATGAAAGATCTAAACAGTCCCATCCATGTTTTGATGAAATCCCTGCAGGAGGTCTTGGACAACTGGGAACATCCCTGGTATATATCCTGCATTAGGTCTAACACCAAGCTACCAGGGATATTGTCAAAGGGAAATGAAGTAACAGACATAATGATTATGACAGTAAATATGGAGCTCCTCAAACTACACCAACAATTTCACTTGTCGTCACAAAGTTTACATAAATTGCTACCAGAACTTCCCATCTCATGATACAAACACCTTACTAGATCTTGTGCAACCTATGCACCACTTGCACAGTGGCACAAGGGACCCCCTAATAGAGCAGGCATCAATCCCAGAGGACTTTTGCCTAACCATATTTGGCAAATAGATGTTACACATTGCTCCACATTTGGCAATCTTAGGTATGTCCATGTTGTCATGGATGCTTGCTCTTCCTTTGTGTATGCTGTGTCCCTTGCAGGTGAGAAAGTCTCCCATGTCATAAAGGCAATGAAGTCTGCCATGCTAGTCATGGGAGTACCTTGGGCCCTAAAGACTGATAATGGACAGGCATATGCCTCTTAACAATTCAACCAATTTATTCCAATTCACACTTTCAGAATCCCATATAATCCACAAGGACAGGCTATTGTAGAAAGGACTAATAGGACTTTTAAAGACCTCTTGATGAGAATCACTCCCCCAGAATCAAAACGGGATTCACATTTGGCCTTAGTAGAGGTTCTGTTCCACATAAACTTCAAGACATTTGATGAAAGGGGCTTAAGGTCAGCTTACAAACACTGGGCATCTCTACCAAGGAGTATGCCTCTTCCACTGGTCGGGTGGAAGGATCCCCTCACTTTCCAATGGCAGCCACCTGCCCCTCTGCTGACAAGGGGGAGAGGATATTCTTGTGTCTTTCCAAAGAATTCCACCATGCCACAGTGGGTTCCTCTGAGAGACATCAAACCTGCCACAGAGGAGATAGAAGAGAGGAATCCCCTTTAGACCCTCCATTTGGGTAATGTAGGATTCATGACAAAGGAACTGGGAATGAATTGTAGAACTTAATTCCACAAGAGCAGTAGCTCTGTACTTAAAAGAGCTCCTTTATGGGGCAAATTTAGAACAACATTAAAAATCTCTTTGACCCCTCCTGGATAGCAATTTACTTCAAACTAGCAGGTATTATAATTGCAATAATGATTCTGTTTGAGTGTCTCCTGCAGTATATCTTCAGATAGCACTCCATCAACAAGACTACGCTCCAGGTGCTTATGGCTCTTGAGCATTCTGATCACAGCTCACCAAACAAGGTGGATAGGGCTTGGCTCACAGAAATACATGCAGTCCTCCTCATACACCCTTCGTTCCCTCCAGCCCTGTAAGCCAGGGCAACCTAAGACAGGGACAGTCCAAAATACTGGACACCCCTGAGGTGGGGGCAACAATGTCAGAACAAAGAACTCTGACTCCTACTGGGCAGCCTGAAAAAGTAAAAACAAAAGGATGGATATGTAGGAGAAGTAAGCCCTGCTGCTCAACATACACTGAACATACTCAACTGTGATTTTCCATGGAGCCAACTTGAAATCTGCCTAGCAGCCTGGCAACAGATGATTCAGCCTCAGACTGAACCTATGGGGGAAAAGATATGCCAACTGATAGCCAACTGACACACTAACTGCCACCTGCTAGGGACCAATGGAATACAGGGAGGGGGTATAAAAGTCTGCCTGATTCCTGTAATAAATGAGCCTGCTTTTGCCTTTCACCTGGCTCCCAGGGTCTGTGTAGTTGACTCTGTGCCTTCCTACCCCTGCCCCCTACAGTCTTGTGTCAGGATGGCCAGCTACAATTGACTATGTTCATTGAATTTTTATTGTTATACTTTTAATTTTGAAAACACTTTCTCATTCACTGTTCCTTGTGATGGCATTTGTTATTGTTTCCATAGATGTAGTGTCCCTCATGAACCTATATTTTTCCTTATTTCATTTGATACCTGCATTTCATACTGGAAAATTTCTCAGATGGCTATTTTATTTTGAATTATTATAAAGTATAGAAAATCTAATTGGAGGTAGAAAAGTCCTCTGAGAGTGATTGATTTAGGACTCAACTGTTTCAGTGGGATCCACAAGCTAGAGCAACTGGGTGCTTTATTTTGGGTCTTTTAGTTTGGATCCTATAGTGATAACAGTTCCTAGTCTGCAGCTTAAGAAGGCATCTCTACCTAGACACCTGGTCATGACCAGATAAGGCAAAGGCTAGACCTTCATCCTAGGTGGGCACATGCCCTGTTGTCACACCAGCTCTTTTTTTCCTTCCCACTCTCAGAGTTCAGGCCTGTTGGATCCATTTCTTCTGTTCAGAGATGGGAATGGGTCTTCATTGGTCACTGCACCTATTATCCAGGCCCTTGTATCCTAGAGCTCTATAAGAGATTCTGGGCTGACCGTACTTTTCAGTGGCATCTCCCTCTGTTCTTGGGTCCCTTTCCTTCCTCTGATCATAAGACATTCTTCTCTACTTCATTAATTACTTTACACCTTAATCAACTAACGTGGTTCAGGAGGGAGCCAAGAAAACACAGGTACTTAACATGCTAAGTAGAAGTGGATTTGTCTTTTCCTTTCCTTCTGTGTCTGATAGGCATGTCCCTCCTCCTTTGTGAAAGAAATTACGTCTTCTGTACACTTCCTATCATCTATTGATGATACTTCAATTATTTGTCTCTTCTTTATGTTCTAATATCTTTCCTTACTGATTTTTTTACTACAAACATGCTCATTCTGTCTTCTACTTGCTCTTCATAAAAGAGATAATTTCCCGGGCTGGAGAGATGGCCTAGCGGTTAAGAGCGCCGACCGCTCTTGCAGAGGACCCAGGTTCGATCCCCAGCACCCACATGGCGGCCGAGAGCCGTCTGAAACTCCAGTTCCAGGAGAGCTCCAGTTCCAGGGGAATCCGAGACCCTCTTCTGACCTCCGCGGCATTGCACGACACGGGTGCACAAACCTGCATGCAGACAGTACATTGATATACATACCGAAATAAATAAGAAAAAAAAAAAAAAAGAAAGTAAATATTCCCTAAAGTCTTCTTGCCTCTCTCTTCATTAAATATAACTTCTATAGTTTTATTCTTGTAAGATATATATTTCATTTGTAGAGATGATGACAACACATTGCTGGCCTTATAGCCCACATGGACCTAGCCACAACAGAAGTTCCCACAGAGCACTGGGAGAGGGGGCAGCAGGTGCGTACAATGTCCACAGAACCTTAGAAGAGGCTCAGCGTGTCAGTGGTGAGAGGATATACGAACAGCCTACTACCACTGTCAGTTGTATGAGGAGGGCTCTCAATCTTTTATGGGCCTGGTAGGGACTCAGGCTAACCCAGGATTCATAGCTTTGATGCAGAAAAAAAATGTCAGGTGGAGAACCCTTGGAAGACTTGGAATGAACTTGCCACCCGACCCAGCCATACCACTCCTAGGCATGTACCCTCAAGACTTACGCCACCACAGAGATACATGCACAGCCATGTTTATTGCAGCTCTCTTCACAATAGCAAGGAGCTGGAACCAACCTAAATGTGCCCCTCAACTGACGAGTGGATAGAGAAAATGTGGTACATCTACACAATGGAGTTCTATGCAGCAGTAAAGAAAGACGACATCACGAGCTTTGCTGGAAAATGGCTGGAGCTGAGAGGACATCATGCTGAGTGAAGTAACACAGTCCCAGAAAAACAAACGACGAATGAGTATCCCTCATCTGTGGATGCTAGTGTTGTTCCAATTACCCAATTGTAAGTATTTCTTGTATAGGGCCCCCTGAGCTTTTGTCCAAAGCAGTTGGGCATAACACATTTTGGAAACAACAACAACAACAGAAAAGACTGCATCAAAGAACTGACTGAAACAGTGAACTTCTGCTCAAAACAGTCAACTTCCCCATGGAAAATATTGAGAATGACTAAGAGATGGAAAGCATGTCTGGCAGAATGCATGATCTCTGGCGGGGTGGGGGAATGAGTGGGAACATGGGTCTAGATTTGTTAAAAATAAATAAATAAATAAATTTATGTGAAAAAAAAATGTCAGGACTATCCAGCATGAAGCAGAGTTGGGGTTTTATTAAAAATAGAAATAAAGGTGCTCAGGGAAAAAATAACACACCTGAGAACACAAATGTGGACTTCTCAAGGAAGGGTCATGGTTTTAAGGTACATTTTAATGTCGATTTTTAAGCACAAGGTTAAGAAAAAGAAGAAATTTAGATAAAAACAATTTATACCCAAGGGTGGGTCTGAGCTTCTCCATGGTAGTAAGCATTAACCATGGAGAGTATTTTGGCAACTCTCAAGTTAGAGCTCAAAATATTGCTGTGAAAGTGTTTTGTTTTGCTCCCTCTATCTCTCTTCTGATAAGTGAAATTATAAGGGAGCTCTTGTGGTGACTTGAATTATGACCTGATAAGATAAAACCTGGAGCCACAGGATTTCTAGTGACAGCCCCAGAAAATTTCAGGTTTGCAGATAGGAAAGGAGAGTGGCCTTAAACAAAAAGTAATAGTATTGGAATTCTTGCTTCTCAGCTGATGAGAGGCTGAGACAAGACTCTGGAGCAAGGAGTTCCTGTCTCCTCCCATGTTCTAGCAATTTTCTGTCTCTCTGTCCTGCCTCTAGTATATAAAATGAGGTGAGATAGCTTGGAGAGATGCGACATAGGGGATTTTTTTTTTAGAGAAAAATACTCATGTACTTATTGTAGACAGAAAAAGGATTTCTGAGCCAAGCAAAACGTGTACAATAGGCTTTGAAGAAAGTCTTCTATATTTGACAGTCTCCCCTTCTATACTTGTAACTTATCTCAAATACCGCCAAGTTTCTGAGTGTCTTCCTGAATTCTCCTTTCAGCCTCGTTCTTATCAGCTATCAGGGTTGGATGAACCCTACTCTGAGAATACTCATGCCCACTAGGGCCACAGGCTTTCTCCAGCCTGATCACTACACTTTCAGCTCTCCTTGCCTGGCTTCCACCTTGAGCTTTCTTATTCTGTGTCCTCTGTTCAGCTTCCTACCCACGGTCCCATCACCTTTCCCCAGCTGCTGTTCACTACCATTTACTGTCTGTGTCTATCATTACGCTACTTTAGAAACTTCATTTATAAGTGGAATTACAGTGTTGCTCTTATTTTTATTTACATAGTTTAATGTCCTCAGAGTTCATCTGTCTTGTAGTTTGTGACAGAATTTCCTTCTTTTTTAAAATAAATATCTAATTGAATTTTTATGTATTTCAAACAGAATATCTCAATCAATGTTAAATCCTAATTATACCCCCTTCTGCTTTGGCATCCTCCTATAGCCTCTCCCCTCCCCTCACCAGAATTCATACATTCCATCATTTGTGTTAAGTCTATCATGATTGTCCAGTTAGTGTCCCAGATGTTCCTCAGTTCAGGTTCATCCACTTGGATGTAGTCAGTCTAACTAGAAGCCTTCCCTTTAAGATTAGTTCTCTGTACAGAAGCTTTTTAATTTAATAAGGTCTCATTTCTAGATTGTTGATCATATTTCCTGCACAACTGTTGTCTGATTTAAAAAGCCTTTTCCTACACCTATATCTTGTAGATTAAGGCCAAAAATTTCTTCTATCATTTTCAGACTTTTCTGGTTTCACATTGAAGTCTTTGATCCATTTGGAGTTGATTTTTTTTTTTTGGTCTTTTTTGAGACAGGGTCTCCCTGTAGCCCCAGCTGACCTGGAACTCGCTCTGTAGACCAAGCTTACCTTGAACTCACAAAGATTTGCCTGCCTCTGCCTCCCAAGTGCTAGCATTAAAGGCATGCACCACCACACCCAGCTCTGGAGTTGATTTTTGTACAGGGTGAAAGGTAGTTTAGTTTTATTCTTCTGACAGCAGTGATCCAGTTTTGATAGCACCATTTGCTGAAGATCTGTCTTTCTTCCATTGAGTCTTCTTGGCCCCTTTGTCAAATAAATATAAGGTGGCTGAAATTGCATGTGGTCAAGTTTGGGTCTTCAATTTTGTTCCATTGATCTACAGGACATTTTTTTGCCAGTACTAGGCTGTTTTTATGAATATAGCCTTGCAATATAGTTTGAAGTCTGGTATGGCAGTCACCCCTGCATTGTTCTTTGTATTAGGGGCTGTTTTGGTTATCAGGGTCTTTTGCTTTTCCATATGAATCTTAGGATTTTTTTTCAATTCTGTGAAGACAGTCACTGGGATTTTAATTGGGATGGCATTGAGTCTATATATTACTTTGGGTAGGATGGTAATTTTTATTACATTATTTCTCCCAATCCAAGTGCATGGGAGGTCCTTCAATCTTCTGACGTCTTCATCTATCTTTTTTATCAAGGATTCAAAATTTTCATTGAAGAGATTTTTAGTATCTTTGGTCAGGTTTGTTCTGAGATATTATTTTGAGGCTACTGTGAAGAAGTACTTCCTGTATTTCTTCTCCAATTGCTTGTTGTTGGCATAAAGAAAGAGTACCGATTTTCATAGATTAATTTTGCAACCTGCCACTTTACTAAAATTGTTAATCATTTCTAGGAGTTTTCTTGTGGAGTTTTTGACATCCCTCAGGTATAATATAATGTCATCTGGAAAAAGGGATAGTTTGACCTCTTCTTTTCCAATCAGTACTCCTTTGATTTCCTTTTCTTGTCTTATTGCTCTAGCAAGTGTTTCAAGTACTATATTGAAAAAGAGTGGAGGTACTGGGCAGCTTGACAGGTTCCTGACTTTAGGGGGGAATGGTTCTAGTTTTTCCCCATTTAGAATGATGTTTCCTGTGGGTTTGTTTTATATGGCTTTAACAATCAAATACCTGAAGAGAAAACCCACAGAGTGGGAGGAAACTTTCACAAGTGACACATCTGACAGCAGTCTAACATCCAGATTGTATAAATTACTCAAAAAGCGGGCTGGAGAGATGGCCTAGCAGTTGAGAGCTCTGACTGCTCTTGCAGAGGAACCGGGTTCGATCCCCAGCACCCACATGGCAGCTGAGAGCCATCTGTGACTCCAGTTCCAGGAGAACTCGAGTTCCAGGGGAATCTGACGCCCTTCTTCTGGCCTCAGCAGCATTGCACGACACGGGTGCACAGACCTACATGCAGACAGTACATTCGTGCACATAAATAAATAAATAAAAATTAAAAAAATTTACTCAAAAAGCAAAAGAGCAAGAAAACAAATGACCCAATCAAAAGATGTCATAAAGAGCTGAACAAAGACTTCACAAAGAAGTAAAAATGGCTGAGAGGCTGGGCATGGGGGCACACACCTTTAATCTAAGCACTCAGGAGGCAGAGGCAGGCAGATCTTTGTGAGTTCAAGGCCAGCCTGATCTATGTAGTGAGTTCCAGGACAGTTGGGGCTACAGGGAGACTCTGTCTCAAAAATACCCCCCCCAAAATTTTAGAGAAACATTTTAAAATGCATTCAACATCACTAGTAATGAAGAAAATGCAAATTAAAATCACTTTAATATTTCATTTTACCCTGGTAAGACTGGCTCTGATCAAAAAAACAAATGATACCAAATGCTGGAGAGTATGTGGGGGAAGGGGAACACTATCCACTGCTGGTGGGAATGCAAACCCATGCAACCCCTATGGAAAGTACTGTGGAGAACTCTTCTTTTGTCATAGAAAGTTTTTTCATTTTTTAATATTTTTATTGAAGTTTTGTGCATTTCATATGTCATTTTTCTGTTCAATTTAGACTCACTTCTTTTTTCATGGCCCCCACCCCACCTGAGTTCATGGATTCTGCCATACCTGCCCCATATCTTTCTTTCTCTGAGACTTTTAAAAGTTTTTTAAAGTAGAGTATCACTGCTTTTGGGAGAACCTTACTGTTTCTGTCAGTTCCCTGTTCCAGTACTTTTGTTGTTGTTCCCTCCAATTTGTATTGCTTCAACATATGCATATTTATGTCACACCTATACTCAAATTATGTCTTCTGAAAATAAACTATACTATTTCCACATAATATTTCAGGATTCACATTTTTCCTTTGTAAATTTATATTACTCTAAAGCATACGTACATACCCTCCACCCATATACCAAGATTACAAAGTCTGAAAATAAGTGGTAGGTTAATTCTAGAGCCTGTTAAGAGATTCACATTATAAGAGCACAGTTGCTTTCAGAAAAAAAGGAATATAACATTGGCATTGCTCAGTTTGCCTTAAAACTAGGTGCTTTGTGCTAGCATCCACAAATGAGGGTTACCACTTGTTGTTTGTTTTTCTGGGACTGTGTTACTTCACTTAGCATAATATCTTCTAGTTCCATCCATTTACCTGCAAAGTTCATGATGCCATCTTTCTTTACTGCTGCATAGGACTCCATTTTTTTGATTTACTACATTTTCTGTATCCATTTGTTGGTTGAGGGACATTTGGGTTGATTCCAGCTTTGACTATTGGGAACAGAGCTGCAATAAACATGGATGTGCATGTATTTCTGTGGTAGGATGAGTATTTTGGGTGTATACCCAGGAGTGGTATGACTGGGTCAGGTGTGGTAGGCTCATTTTGAGTCTTTTAAGGGTTATCCATACTGCTTTCCATAGTGGTTGTATGAGTTTACACTCCCACCAGCAGTGGATGAGTGTTCCCCTTTCCTCACAACCTCTCCAGCATTTGGTATCATTTGATTTTTAATATCTTAAAGTGGTTTTAATTTGCATTCCCTTAATTCATATCTATGTTGGACACTTTTAAAGATGTTTCTCACCCATCTTTATTTCCTCATTTGTGAAGTCTCTGTTTAACTCTTTACTCCATCTTTTGAAGGAGTTATTTGTTTTCTTCTTTGTTTTTTGAGTAGTTTATATATTCTTGAAGTTAATGTTCTGTCAGTTGTATCAGCAGTGAAGGTTTCCTCCTACTCTATCCATTTTCTCTTCACTTCATGGATTGTTTCTTTTGATGTACAGAAACTTTTGAGTTTAATGAGGTCCCACTTGTCAGTTGTCGACCTTATTTCCTGTGCAGGTGTCTGATTTAGAAAGTCTTCTCCTACACCTATATCTGGTAGGTTGCTGCCAATGTTTTCTTCTATCACCTTCAGTGTTTCAGGTTTCACATTGAGGTCTTTGATTCATTTGGAATTTAATTAATTAATTAATTAATTAATTTTTGGTCTTTTTGAGACAAGGTCTCCCTGTAGCCCCAGCTGTCCTGGAACTTGCTCTGTAGACCAGTCTGGCCTTGAACTCACAAAGATCTGCCTGCTTCTGCCTCCTGAGTGCTAGGATTAAAGCCCTGTGCCATCATTCCTGGCTCCATTTGGAATTGATTTTTGTACAGGGCAAGAGCCAGAGGTTGAGTTTTATTCTTCTACAAGTGGCGATCCTGTATTGCCAACACCATTTGCTGAAGATGCTGTCTTTCCTCGATTGAGTCTTCTTGGCAACTTTGTCAAATATAAGGTGACAAAAATTGAGTGTGCTCAAGTTTGGATCTTCAAGTTTGTTCCATTGGTCTGCAGGTCTGTTTTTGTGCCAGAACCAGGCTGGTATTTTTGTTTTTTTGTTTTGAGACAGGGTCTCCTATAGCCACAGCTAGTCTGGCACTCTCTCTGTAGACCAGGCTGGCCAATAGAGGTGATAGGGGGCAGCTTTGCCAGGTTCCTGCTTTTACTAGGAATGCTTCTAACTTTTCTCCATTTAGGATGTTGTTGGCTGTGGGTTTGTTGTATATGGCTTTGATTACATTGAGGAATGTTCCCTCTAGTCCAGTTACCTCTAGGACTTTAAGCATGAAGGGATGCTGGATTTTTGTCAAAGGCTTTTTCTGTATCAATCGAGAAGATCATGTGGTTTTTGTGTTTCAGTCCATTTATGTGTTTGATTTACTATGTTGAACCATCCCTGCATCTGTCATATAAATTCAACTTGGACATGATGGATGATCTTTGTGATATGGATCTATATGAGGTTTGCAAGTATTTTTGTTTGTTTTTAGAATTTTTGCATCTAGGTTCATTAATGAGATGGTTGTACAGTTTCCTTTTTTGGTTGTACCTTTGCCTGATTTTGGTATTAGAATGATAGTGGCTTCTAACAGAAGATGCTGACTTCTCCCAGAATTTGGGAGATTTCCCTCTGTATCCTTCTGAACAGTGTGAATAGTAATATCTATATCTTCTTTAAACATTCTACAGAATTCTGGGGGAAACTCTCTGGGTTGGGGCTTTTTTATAGTTGGAAGGTTTTTTATTACATTTACAATTTCTTCCAATATTATGGGTTTGTTTAAGCTGTCAATATCTTCTTGGTTAAGCTTTGTTGATTTCCAGGATTTCAGATATTCATCCATTTCTCTTAGGTTTTCAAATTTAGTAGATTATAGCTTATTGAAGTATTCCCATATGATTGTCTGGATCTTTTCATTATATGTTGTGATGGTTCCCCTTGCATCACAAATTCTATTGATTTGGAGTTGCTCTTTCTTTCTTTTGGTTAACTGGGCTAAAGCTCTGTCTATCATGTTTGCCCTTTTCAAAACCAACTTTTGGATTCATTGATTCTTTGTATTGTTTTCTTTGTTTCTATTTAGTTGATTTCTGCTCTGATTTTTGTTATTTCTTCCTGTCTATTGGGTTTAGGGTTCATTTGTTGTTGTCTCTCAAGTGTTTTTAGCTGCAATGTTAGATCATTTATTTGTGCTCTTTCTGTTTTTTCAATGTAGGCACCCAGGACTATAAATTTCCCTCATACTGCTTTTAAAGTATCCCATAGGTTTTGTTGTATTGTATTGTCATTATCATGTATTACCAGGAACATTTTTATTTCTTTTTTTATTTCTTCCTTGTCCCATTCATTATTCAGGAGTGTGTTGTTTAGTCTCTAGGTGTAGGTAGTAGGGCTTCTCCTGATGTTGATATTGAGCTTTATTGCACTGTGGTCTGATAGAATGCATGAAATTATTTCAATCTTTTTGTATTTGTGGAGGTTTCTTCTGTGTCCCAGTATGTGGTCAGTTTTGGAGAATGTTCCATGGGGTGCTGAGTAGAAAGTGTATTCTCTGGTATTTGCATGGAATATTCGGTTGATGTCTGTGAGGTCCATTTAGTATATTGTATTGTTCAATTCAGATGTCTTTCTGTTTATTCTTTGTCCAGTTGACCTATCCAAAGTGCTCAGTGGGGTATTGAAGTACCTCCACTATTAGTGTGCTGGGACTATTCTGTGCCTTAAGGTCTTGCAGGATTGTGTTTATAAAATTTGGTGCACTGGAGTTTGGTCCATATATATTTATGATTGTGAAATCTTCATGGTTAATTGTTCTTTTGATAAGGATGTAATGGCCCTCTTTGTCTCTTCTGACTAGTTTTACTTTGAGGTCTATTTTGTTTGATATTTGAATAGCAACTCCTGCTTACTTTTTGGAATTTGGTGCCTAACCTGAGAGTGAAATGTGTTTCCTGTAGACAGCAGATAGATAGATTCTGTTTTTTTTAAATTTTTTAAATTTTATTTTTTTATGTGTATGAATACTGTCTGCATGTAGGATTGTGCACCTGTGTCATGCAATGCCGCAGAGGTCAGAAGAGGGTGTCAGATTTCCCTGGAACTGGAGTTAAAGATGGTTCTCAGCCACCTTGTGGGTGCTGGGGATCAAACCTGGGCCCTCTGCAAGAGCAGTCAGTGCTCTTAACCACTAGACCATCTCTCCAGCCCCTAGATTATGTTTTTTAATCCATTGTCCCAGTCTATGTCTTTTGATTGGTAAGTTTAGACCATTAATATCTAAGGTTATTATTGAGAGATGTGTTTTGCTTCTTTTCACCTTATTTTCTGTTTGCATTCTCGGTCTCGGTTTGTATTTTCATAGTTATACTTTTATTAATTTCTTTCTCTGACTGTTTTGGGACGTTCATTCTTTTTTCTCTGTCCTTTGAGCTGCTTCAAGTATTTTCTGAAGGGTTGGTTTTTCAGACATGTATTCTTTTTTTTTTTTTTTTGGTATTTTTTGAGGCAGGGTCTCCCTTTAGTCCCAGCTGGCCTGGAGCTCCCTCTGTAGAACAGGTTGGCCTTGAACTTACAAAGATCTGCCTGCTTCTGCCTCCCAAGTGCTGGGATTAAAGGCATGTGCCACCACGCCTGGCTGGACATTTATTCTTTCATCTTGTTTATGTCATGAAATATTTTTCTTTCTCCTTCAACTATAATGAAAATTTTTGCTGGATATAGTAAACTGGGTTGCCATCTATAGTTATTTAGTTCAGAGAATACTTTGTTCCATGTTCTTCTGGCTTTCATAGTTTGCACTGAAAAGTCAGCTGTAATTCTCTTTGGTTTCCCCTGATATGTAACTTGTTTTTCTCTTCTGGCTTTCAATACTTTGTCTTTGTTTTGGGCATCTAGCATTTTAACTATGATATAGTGTGGGGAGTTTCTTTTCTGATCTTGTCTATTTGGTGTTCTATGTGCTTTTTGTATTAGTATGAGTTTGTTTTTTAAGGTTTGTGGCAATTTTCTTCTATTATTCTGTTGACGATTTGATCAATACCATTGTCTTGGGATTCTTCTCCTTCCTCTATCCCTATGATCCCTATGAAGTTCCTTGCTTCACTGGCCTGTTTCCTTTTTCATTTCATCCTGGTATCTCTTCAGTGTTTCCACTTCCTTCCAGAGTTTGCCGTTCTCTCCCTCTAGTTCCCTTTTGAAATTGTCATTCTCTTTCTCTAGTTCCTTCTTGAGTTTTTCATTCTTTACTCTAGTTCCTTCCTGAGTTTGTCATTCTTTCCCTCTATTTCCTTCCTGAATTTGTCATTCTCTTTCTTTAGTTCTTCGATTTGTTCTTTATAGTCCTTGATTTTTTTGAGTGTGTCTAAGATTGTTCTTCTAAGATCTGTGTCTTGGGTTGCTTCCAGTAGGAATCTTTCATAAGATTGGTGGAGTTTGGTGTGGATTTATTCTGTGTTCTTTCCATGTTGTTTTCTCGTTGTGTTTTTGGCACGTGGGTTCGTTTTGTTTGATTTGTATTCTGATGCAAATATCAACTGTTTCTTCACTGCTTTGGAGGCTTGCTTTGCTTGTTTCCTTCAGGTGTTTTCTTTGTCTTTACCTTGTTTATGGAGGGCTGGCTGGTCTAGGTTTCAGGTTTTCACTTTTGGTTGTATATAGGAAGGTCCATCTAGCTCTTCCCTTTCTGTTCTGAAGGCTCTCCAGAAATTGGATAGGTAATAACCAGGTTAGTTCACCACTGAGCACTGTGCTCACTCCACTTCCCCCAGCCAGTTCCTGTAGGTTGTATGTGAAGCCTAGTGTGCTGGGACTAGAGTTGTGGTAGATTCCTATCTCTTCTATCTACTTCCTTGTGCCTTGGACTCAGTACCTCTATTCCCACTGGGGTACTCCCACCACCACTCGTGCAGGGGTGGGGTGGGGGAGTGGGGGTGGTTTGCTCCTTGCACCAGCCCCACCTGGGCACTGAGACCCAGGCCCCTGGCACAGAATTCCCACATGGTTCTAGCTCATCTGTCTGTGTGTCAGCCCCTTGTGCCTAGTGTGGAGAACTCTTAAAAGGCTCAAAATGTATCTACCATGTGACCAATCATACCACTTCTTGGTATATACCCAAGTGATTCATCCTATTGAAGTGTACAACCATGTTTATTGCAGCTCTTTTTACAATAGCGAAAAACTGGAAGCAACCCAAGTGTCCCTCAACCAAAGAGATAATAAAGGAAATGTGATACATCTACATAATGGAGTACTATACAGCAGTAAAGAAAGACAACATCATGCAATTTGCAGGTAAATGGATGGGACTAGAAGCCATTATACTAATTTCCACTAACTTGGTTCATGATTAGTCCTCTTCCCTCTTTGGAATGTACCATACCTGTAGTCCCTGGCTTTTGTTAATGCTGCTCCCAACCATTTGATTTTCTTCCCTTCTCCATCCATTAAAGCCCAAGTCCATCACTGCACTCTCATCATTAAATTCCTGTCATTTTATTGTCACAGTTGTGCAATTTGTCATTCAGTTGAATTATGCCTGGCATTAATTGATTTCGACTTGAAGATGATGAAAATTCCTTGAGAGCAGGACACTGTCTTTGGTTGAGTAAAGAAGTCTCTGAGTAGATGATTTTATTTCCATCGCAGTGCTGGAGCCTGCACATCGTTGAACAGAATGGCCAGTTAGCACAGTGGGTAAAGGACTTACTGACTTGGGCGAAATCCTACTGGAGGATATGTTGGGTCCAGTTGTTGAATAATGCTCCTGATTCACCAAAAATTATTGTTGAAAATGGCCTTTGATTTGGTGCTAAGTGAGGTTGTTCTTTTTGTTTGTCTAGCCTTTCATTTTATAACATTTTAATTATTTGAGTACTTCATAAAGTGTATTTTCATTGTATCCCCCTCTCCAACTTCAATTGCCATTTTTTTTTACTGAGATTCAGTGCTTCGACTAAAGACAGGACTTCAAGACCAGGATGAGTGCATCTACTTCCTTTCCTGCTCACACTGAAGAACAGCTTGACTGCCCTTTAGCACTATGCTCCAAGTCACCTGGGAAAAACATATTGGGTCTATATTTTAAAAAATGCATGGTAACACCAGGGTGAGGGGAGGCTTCTGTCTTATCTGAGATCATCAGGAGTAAGGAAGTATGCAGTGTGAACAATGCAGCTTCTCCTCAGACCATGACTGGGAGAAGAAAGCAAGGTAATGCCTTGCCTGACTTTAAGTAACCAGTCTTATATTTTCTCCGTGTTTGGTTTGCAGTCCCCCGATTCTGCTCTCACTCCCAGATACAGATCAGCAGAGGGAAATATCCTGGCCAATTTCGTGCTCAGAATTTTTGGTAATGTTTTCTTGAGTCTAGTCCCACTCTAAGCAGGACAGATCCATTGCTGGCATGGTCTCAGTGTAGCCACTGGAACATCTGGCTTCATTACAGCTCTGAGACCCTGGACTACTTATTGAACATCTCTCTGAGTTTGGGATTCCTCATCCATAAGAAATGGATTAAAAATAACACCAAATGGGTCTAGAGAGCTGATTCAGTGTTTAAGAGCACTAGAAACCTTCCAATACGGACTGAGGATGTCTCTCCAAAAATCCTCCAAACCTTCAATGCCAGATGGGGACTACTGAGATACCCAGCTTGTGGACTAAACATCTAAGGGAATGTCGGCCTCATCAGAATATAGACTGCCATTGTTGGACTGCCTGGGCTGTATCATGGAGGCCAGTACAGGGGGACAGAGACAGGACGCGTGCTTATTGAACTTCATTTGGGGGACCATGGGAGGGAAAGAACCCTTTGTAGAACAAAAGTGCAGGATTAATAGTTGTTTGGGATTGCCAAAGAAGAACTTTTGAGCACTTCCTTAAGGAAATCATGACATTTTTTAGGAAAAAAAAATCTTACTATTCAAGTGATATGTGTATGTATGTATATGTATATTTATGTATATATATATATAACTATGTGTGTATATATATATATATATGTATATATACTGTAGCAATACAAGTTGGAGAGAATGACAACAAAAGAACTGGAAAAAAACTCTGGAAAGACTCAGAAAAAATACAGGACATGTATGGAAGAGTGCAGGGACTTGGGTGGGGTTGGGGGCATGGAAAGGGAAGCAATTCTAGATTTGACTGAGAAATGACGTATGATCTATGGAAAAAGTTTAATATTAAAAAATTATATTAAAAAAAGAATTAGCAACAGAAAAAAAAGAGCACTGGAAACTCTTGCAGAGGAGGACCTGCATTTAGTTCCCAGCACTCACATGGTGGCTAACAAGAGTTTGTAATTGCAGTTCCAGAGGATCCAAAGCCCTTTTCTGGCCTTTGTAGGCATTATACACATTTGGTGCATTTACATACATGGAGGCAAAATGCTCATACATATAAGATAAATAGTAAAGCACCTATGAGGGGCTGGAGAGATGGCTTGGCAGTTAAGAGGGGTTGATCCTCTTCCAGAGGGCTAGAGTTCAGTTCCCTGCACCCGTGTAAGGCAGCTTACAGCTGCCTGTAACTCCAGCTCCAGGGCATCTGACACCTTCATCTGACCTCCACAGGCACTGCACTCATGTACACAAACTCAGATATAATATACACATATACATATAATTCAAAATGAAGTTAAAATTTTTTTTTCAGATAAGGTCTCACTATGAAGCCTGGAAAATTCTATATATACCAGGTTGGCCTCAAACTCACAGTGACCCACCTGTTTCTGCCTCCCAAGTGCTGGGATTAAAGATATCTTCCACCATACCCAGCCCCAAAATAAAATCTTAAGAAAAATGGCACTCATCAGAAATTAAAATCAACTGATCTTTAAATTTGGATATTTCATGATTCTCAAACAGGGTTTAGACAGAAAGATGATAGATATACCTTAGACAATATACATATAGACAATAGATATAACATAGATACCTAATAGATAGATGGTTGATAGATACACAATAGATACATAATAGATATATACATATAAATACAAAATAGATATGCAATAAATAGGTAGATACATAATGGATAGATAGATGATAGATACACATTAGATATATAGATGGGAGGAGAGTTACACAATAGATAGACAAGTAGATAGGTAGGTAGATAGATGAGAGATGTTTCTCAGTTTGTGGTGCTTTTTTTATTTCTCAATAAATACATGGTAAATTGAAAATAACCTAAGTTGAAAATACATTTCATATATCTAACCTAGCAGGCATCATCACTTGGCTAACTCTGTCTTAAATATGCTCAGAACACTTCCATTAGCTTACAGTTGGGCAAAATTATCTAGCACAAAGATTTTTATAAGATACTTTACTGGAGTGTGCACATCAGCCTAGCCCAGGAAAGGGCTACCAAGCAGTTTTAGGCCAGTTTAATATATGTGGATCAGTACCTGCATTTGACGAGGTAATAAATTTGCAGAGTGGATTTTGAGAAACTCAGCTGCAGTTTTCAGCAAACTGGTGTGTCTCCAGAAGCTAGGGGAGACTGAGTGCAGCTTAGAGTAAGTGTCATATAGAAACACACTGGCAGCAAGTGGCAACAGGAAGTGCTTAGGGGAGCGCCCAGAACAGAGCCAAGGTTCCTGACCTGATGAGCAGACAGGGATGACCCCAGATCAAACGTTCAGCACAGAGCTCAGCCTTGGCACAAGCTGGGCTACTACCAACTTCCTGTTTCCCTCAGCCCTTTCTCATTCTTGGTTGGGATACATTTTTTTTTTTTTTCTTTATTTTTTTTTTGTCTTTTCGAGACAGGGTCTGCCTGTAGCCCCGGCTGTCCTGGAATTTGCTCTGTAGACCAGGCTGGCCTTGAACTCACAGAGATCCACCTGTCTCTGCCTCCTGAATGCTGGGATTAAAGGCATGTGCCACCACGCCCGGTCTAAGACGGTTCTTAGCCACCATGTAGGTGCTGGGAATCAAACCCGGGTCTTCTGCAAGAGCAGTCAGTGCTCTTAACCACTGAGCCATCTCTTCAATCCCCACAATCAAGTAATTTTCAGGATGGACTCAGAGTCTCCAAATCCATAGACTGGCTCTTCCATGACCAGGACAAAATTATGCCTGGGTTCATGCAGAGACTTGTGCCCTGTGAATCTGAAGCTCAGAATACAGAATGGGTACAAATCATCCTGAAGGAAGTTAAACGAGACTATTAAAGAAGGCAGAATCATCTGAAGGACCAAACACATGCGTACCTTCAGAATGTGCTGTTCTTTTCAAAGAAGTAGAGGAGAGCTGAGAAAGATTTACTAAGTATCTTCACATATAGAGGGTAAGAGTTACCACAGAGCTCCAGCCTCAACTCAGGCCCATGTTAAAGGCTTATTCCCAGTTTGGTCTCATTGGGAGGCAGTGGAATCATAAAGAGGAACGACCCTAGTGGCAAGTCCTCATATCACTGACAGAATGCCTTGAAGGAGACAGGAGGACCCCTGCCCCTCTTCCTCCCTTTCACTTCCTGCCTATGATATGGGTGGCTTTGTTCCTCTGCATGTTCCCTGTCATTATGTGCTATCTCATTACAGGCTTAAAAGCAACACAGCCAAATGAACATGGTTTGGAACCGCTGATACTGTGACCTCAAATAACCCTTTTCTTTTTGTAAGTTGATTATCTCTTTGTAGGTATTTTGTTATAACAGAAACTAACACGCTAGATAATCAACCTTAGGAATTCATTTGTTTTCCAATCCCCATGGACATCCATGGACAATTGGAAAATGCAAATATCATGTCCCAAGTCTCCAGAAGTTTCATTGTGCTCTCTCTCTCTCTCTCTCTCTCTCTCTCTCTCTCAAATAGAGAGTCAGAGTGATTAAAGAGACCTACTCCAATTCCTTTCAGCAGAGCCTAGAAGCTTCCTCAGAGCTTGCTCATGGGATAGAGACAGGCTGGGAAATGGAACAGACATGGAATTTCATGTGAAGTCAAAGCACATAGCTCCGAAAAATACAGAAAAAGATTCCTGGTTCTCAAGACCTATCTAATATCACACAGACTCTAGAAACAGCCACCACATAACCACAGGACCTTCCAGTTTCTCAAGAAGTACCTGCTACCCTCCAGAAATGTTTAAAGTAAGAACATGCCAGATTTCTATTTCAGAGAAAAGAAATATGTGCAATCCCCCTTCCAGAGCCTGTCCCCCTAGAAGATGAAGGGAGATCCTATTCCAAAGTCACAATAATCAGCAGGAAGAACACATGGGAGTGGAGGATCCTTTTGATGTCCCTCTCCTAGGCAACCCTGACCCAAACCAGCACCTTACCTACCACCTGTTCTCTACTACACATCTAGCTAGTGAGGGGCTGAGGTTGAGAACTTCCTGCTCTTTTTGGTCTGACCTCAATTGGGTATCTTACAGCATAATTTAAGACATAGGTGACCCTTTTAGCTGGCATCTTTGTCTGCTGTCTGCATGGTTGCCTGTATACACCCAGCTCCTGGTCTATGCCCACTTTCCTATGGGCATAAGTGCTTCCACTCTGAGTATCAGAGAGAAGCTCAGGAAATGCTGGTGCAGATGCCTCAGGACTACAAACCTGCTGTTCTATGCTTTCACCAAGTGAACTAACACTTTAATCAGGGACTACGTGCCCAGCTTAGGATATTTCTGAAGTGAGCTCTGTCCTCAACATGGAAGCTCAGAATGTTTATGTTTTGCTTATTCTGGGCCTTTAAAAAAGGGGTTGGGGAGTGAGAAAAGATATTGTTTTGGCAATAAAGCATCAAGACCCTGTTCTATTTGCACTACTGTGGACCAGAAAAGCTCAAGCAATTTGTAAAAGTTAAAATAAACTCACCAAAGCCTTATAATCTATTTATAATGTCCTCTGTGCTTGGCCAATTGTCTTTTCCTGTTATTACAAAATCATCTTTGGTCTTAGACTGTATAATACTGTGAAATGCTTACCTGCTGTTGCTTAGTTCTGGATATTATACTTTGGTGGAAGGGGCTTTTTTTTTGTGGAAGGAAGGCACAGGCACAGGCACATTGAATGCAGCTTTTTCATAGGGTGCAAGATTTAATGGAACAGAAGACAGAGAGGGGGTGATATAACAATGGACACACAGAGCTGTCCTTTGTTCCAGGCAAAGAAAATGGGAAAGTCCACCTTGTGCCTCCCCAGTGTTTTCCCTACATGATCAGGACTCTTCCTTCTCCCTTATTTTCCTTTTCCTTCCTGTCTACTGCAGCCAGCCAATCATGGTGGGTTTCTCCAATGACAGAGATAAGCACAAGGGATAGTAATGGATTTGTCCCTTATCTGCCAACCCTAGCCAATAGTTGTATCCCTTCCCTTGGTCACTGGCAAAATGCATAGACCTAAGTTGCTGAATTTTCTCCACATTGCATAGGTTCCCTTCAGTGATCCATGCTTTCCTTCACTGTTCCATGCTCTGAGAAGAGAGTTTCAGAGTAGCCTCAAATTAGTTGTCTCACCAGGCCACCTGTATATGGAAAGGAGGGATCCTGCTTGTGGACATTTGCTGCTGCCATTAATAAAATTCCAGTTCATTCTTATTTACCTAGTAGCTTTGTTATTATATACATGTTTTCTCAATTAACAGATACCTAAAGAACACTCCCAGAAAACAGAAATCCATGGAAGTTTTCCTTTTAACTCAAAAAGACTTCTCTTGGGGCTGGAGAGATAGCCTAACGGTTAAGAGCACCGACTGCTCTTGCAGAGGACCCGGGTTTGATCCCCAGCACCCACATGGCGGCTAAGAACCATCTGTAACTCCAATTCCAGGAGAACTCCAGTTCCAGGGGAATCCGAGACCCTCTTCTGACCTCCGCGGCATTGCACAACACAGATGCACAGACCTACATGCAGACAGTACATTCATACACATACAAAAATAAATTAAAAAAAAAAAAGACTTCTCTTAACATACTCTAGAATCATCTGGAAGATTGGTTTCTAGGTATGCCTGGAGAATTATCTTGATTATGTTAATTGAGGTAGGAAGACCTGCCCGCTATGGGTTCCCTGCATAGGATCTGAACTGTATAAATGGAGACAGAACTGATCAGAAGCATGCATTCATGACCCCAGCTTTCCACTTGTGGTTGTGTTGTGACCAGATGCTTCAAGGTCCAGCCACCTTGACTTCTGACCCATGATGGAGTGTACCCTTGATCTGGGCAGAATGAACTCTTTCTCCCTTGAAAACAGACTTCTAAAGTTCTGTGAGTTCCAGGACAGGACATCACCATGTCCCGAAGCATGGTATGTATCTTGCTGGTAGCACATTGAGTAATTTGGAGGCTACATAAACAATATTTTTTTTGTTTAAGTAGTTTCTATTTGTGACAGCAATAATTGATTAGTTTGTTTGGGGGAAAAACATATTCAAGTAAGAAAAGAAAAGTGCACTTACATACATGCAGGCTCATACACATAAAATAAAAAATAAATGTAAAAAGAGTTAAGTTAGTTGGGCTTGCCTATTACCTGGACAGCAATTACCTGGCTGACAACCATTTATAACTCCAGTTCTAGGGGATCTGATACCCTCTTCTGTTCTCCACAAGTACTGCATAACATAGGTACACTAACATATATACAATGGTACGCTAACATATATACAGGCAATGCGCTCATACAGATAAAATAATAAATACAATTAAAAAATAATTATCTATCTACCTGTGCTCCCCCCTTTTCAAAAACTGGTTTGATGAGTTTCTTATTGAATTTAAAGTAAAAGAGTCTTTAAAAAAGCTGTTGATGCCTGACAAGCCTGCTTAAAGTAATATCAATAGTCAAGTTAAACTCTGTCTTTAAAACTAAAAGGTCTTCTATTTTATATTAAAAATCGTGTCTTTTAAAATTAGACTTTTGAGGCTGGAGATATGGCTCAGCAGTTAAGAGCACCGACTGCTCTTGCAGGGGTCCTGAGTTCAATTCCCAGCACCCACATGGCAGCAGAGAACCGTCTTTAACTCCAGTTCCAGGGGAATCCAACACCCTCTTCTGACCTCTGCGGCATTGCATGACACAGGTGCACAAACCTACATTCAGACAGTACACTCTACACATAAAAATAATAAAATAAAATAAAAAATTAAAAAAACAGACTTTAGCTTCAAATTGCTAATGATATTAAGACTTGAACTAACCAATATTCTAACATAGAACTGACAAGTGATACAAAATCTTTGATCATTTTCAATCTTTTTCTACATAGTCGTGTGTGTGTGTGTATATATATATATATATACATATATTGTATACATATATATTATACATGTGTATATGTCAGATTCCCTGGAACTGGAGTTATTGGTGGTTGTTAGCCACCATGTGGGTGCTGGGATTCAAACCTCGGTCTTCTGCAAGAACACCCAGTGCTCTTAACCACTGTGCCATCTCTCCAGCCCCAATAGACAATTATTCTTTTTTAATTTTATTTATTTATGTCTGGGTATGAATGTACTGTCTGCATGTACGTTTGTGTACCCGTGTTGTGCAATGCCGCGGAAGTCAGAAGAGGGTGTCAGATTCCCCTGGAAATGGAGTTCTCCTGGAATTGGAGTTACAGATGGTTCTCAGCCACCATGTGGATGCTGGGGATCAAACCCGGGTCCTCTGCAAGAGCAGTCGGCGCTCTTAACCACTAGGCCACCTCTCCAGCCCCTAGACAATTATTTTTAATTTCTTAATATTTAACTTTGAGTTAAAACTTATCTTAGAAGTGTAAGCTATTGGTTATTATTATTGTCTTAAGGCTTAATCATGTAGCCCTTTCTATATACAGAGTTACCTTATCTAAATTTTGAATGTTACCAACAGTTGGTATTGTAACTTTTGTCATCGCCACTCTGAATGGAAATTTAAAAGAGATATATGGCAAACTTGTACATATATATTTTTACATGTATTATAGCATTACTAAAAATCATATATATATATATATATATATATATATATATATGCACATGTCTTGCGTGACTCAAGGAGACTCCTCCGTCAGCACCAGCTACGCCTCATCTGCCTGGAAATACTGTGCAGCAGTGGCAGCCATACGTCTGTATATCCCAAATCTAATTGGCTATTAGCTCTCTCCTTGGAGGAATAACCCACGGCTGATGCCACAAGCTTACATCCTCTAATGGTTAGGAGATGTTATAAACCACACGAAGACCCTGCCATACTTAACAGAAGAAAATGTAAATCATGAATTAACATACCATCCAAACATCTGTGTCTATACCAAAGAAACCTACCATAACAATTAGTACTGTTTAAATACCTATATATCTAATTGTGTGTGCTTCATTAGTAGGATCGAAAGGCTATATATTATACTGTTTAATACCTAAATATCTAATTGCATGTGCTTCATCAGTAGGATCGAAAGGTTATGCCTGGACAAGCTGGCAGCCCATGAAAGAAAACAGCCAGAACTGACTAGAGACCAAGACATCAGCTCCAGAGAAAGTAGAGTGTTTTGCTTCTCATCCACCTGTACCCCTTTTCTAAGCCTAGGGAACAATCTGCGGAAGAGGGAGCGTGGTAGAATGTAAGGGCTTCGATTGGGGTTAATGGTGAAACTACAATAATATAGACTGGACACTCATTTGATCAACTTGATTGAACATACAAGCCCCCCCCTGGTGGATGGTGGGACCCATGAGCTGTGTGGGTTTGGGCACAACTGCTTGCAAATTGGTTTTACATGAAGGATGCTTGTACTCACAAATTATCACTTATTGTTAAAAAAATGAAAAACAAAACAAAACAAAAAAGCAGAGAAAGATGCAGAAAAGTTACAGCAGAATGCATGATCTGGGATGGGTAGGGGTGGGGTGGGGGGAAAAGAAGGGGATATATGCCTGAACTGAATTGGAAAATGTTGTATGAAATACACAAAGCATCAATAAAAAAAAAATAAGCACATGTATATTGGTTACAAGTGCTTATATTTTTATATTGGTTATTTAATAACTTGTATATTATATATTGCATAAACTAAGTTATATGAAAATAGTCATATTAATTAAAACTGCCAAGTTCACCAAAATTCCTTTTCATTTATACTGCAATGAAGGATTTAAAAACAATACCAACAAAATATTTAGATAAAGTCTTAGTCAAGATGTTTCTTGCTCTCCATTCTGATTTTACAAGTGCTCCAAAGAGATTTCTACTGTTTGGAAAAATAGACTGGCTGTCCAGACATGATGGTTTCTCCAGAGTACAGCCTCATTCACAGGCACATTGCCTTTATCTAGAAGGTGGTCCTCTAAGCTCTGCTATTTAATCTAAAGACTAAAAAAATGACTTAGTCCCATGATTTCAGCTTTCTTCAAATAACATATTTTTTAATGAATTTTATGTCTTATCAAAATAATGCTTGTAGTTTCTGCTGTCTGCTAGGCTTCTAATTAAGCAACTATATCTTAAATCAGATTTATGTAAACATCTATCTCTACCAAGATTTATCTAAGTGTTATACAATGACTAAATGTTAAAGCACAATGCTTTCCTTCAATACTGGTATAATTGACCTTCTGAATATGCAATAACCATACTTGGAAACATATACAATTGTGGACAGAAGGAGCAAAGGATAGCCAGTATTTTGGCCCCTCCCTTCTGTTCTAGTTAGCCTTTCTAAAACTGTGACAAAACTGTAACCAAGACCAACTTGGAGAGGAAAGGGTTTATTTGGCTTATTTCTCTTGGCTCACAGTTCATCACTTAGGGAATCCAAGGTAGGAACTCAGAGCAGGAACCTGGATGCAGGAGCTGAAGCACAGGCCATGAAGGATTGCTGCTTACTGGCTTGCTGTCCTGGCCAGTGCTCAGCTTGGTTTCTATACAATACAGAACCACCTTCCCAGTTGTGGCACCACTCCCAGTGAGCTGGATCCTCCCACATCACTCAACAATCAAGAAAATACTCCACAGACTTGGTCACAGGTCAGTCCAATAGAGACAATTCCCCCAAATGAGGTTCCCTTTACCCAGGTGTGTCAAGTTGACAACTAAAGCTACTTAACACAACCTCAGAGGAAAATTAGCTCCAGAGGATGATGGGAGCCCTCTCAGTAGTCTACTATTCTGGTAAGTCACTTGTCATCTTTATCAGAGAAGTCATGGAACCCAGAAGTTGGCTCCTAGTCAGTGTACATTCGGTAAAGCAAGTCAGCATAGAGGGACACGTTCTCTATGATTCTAGAGGAAGTAACAGGCTCAGCATGACCTTGACTCATCCCAACAGATATCACAACTGATTTTTAAAATTTAATGTAGCCAAGGGGTTCTTTCAAAGTCCCAAGGAATTCTTAAGGACTGGATCCTCAACTGCTTTGACAGTAAAGAACAAGATAAAGTGGCAGGGGAGAATTTTGGTCTTAAATACCCAAGAAGAAGTCATATATACAAAACAATTATTAGTACAAAACAAGCAAACAAACAAAAAACCCCGAGCTGTAATCAGATTAAAAGATTCTCATGCCTTTCCAAACCATAAATAAAATGTTATATATATAATATAAATATATATATATATATATATAAATGTCTTCCTGATAATTCTGATATCTCATTTGCATTACAAGAGCTACAAAACTGCACTGAGACCATGCCAAATGCCACCTTACTGGTACACACTTTGAAATTGGATTTCTGATAGCTCAGTTGTCTAGTGAAGCTTAAGTAGAGGTTTGCACCAAAAATTCATCTTATAGGCCTTATCCTTCGGGGGGGGAGGGAAAGGGAAATAAGCCTGACCTGAATTGGAAAAAATGTATGAAATGCACAAAGCATCAATAAAAACTAATTTAAAAAAAAAAAAACAAAGTATTCTTACTAACATTTGTTAAGACTGCTTCCCTTTGCAAAGGGAATGATTTTTTTTCCCTAGTCAGTGTTAGAAGCCACTTTTACAGTAGTTCGCATAATATACACCCACTGTTGCTACACAAATCAGAGCTTCTGGTGGAAGTGTTGAGGAGCATGAGTAGGTTTTTATTTATTTCTTTTACTGGAAACATTAATTTATCCAGAATGGCAGTAGGTCAAGTAGCTTTAGCAGATGGTCTTCCCACTGCCCTCCCCTCTTTTTTTTAAAGACAGAATCTCACTCTGTAGCCCAGGCTATTCTAGAACTTGTAATCCTCCTGCCTCAGCCTCCTGAATGCTGAGATTAGAGGGTTTTCCACCATGTCCAGCTACAATCAATCTTTTAAATAAAATATTAATAACTGATTCTTAGCTCTTTGTCAAAGATGGTCTTTGGAAGTATTTTGAAAACAGAACTGCTGGACTTTTAATTACTGCAATGTGAGAGGTGCCATTTTTACCTTTTAAAAAGATGCATCTGGTATGCAGGTTTGTGAAGTTCTTGAAAGTATTTCTATAGGAACAGGTTAAGTAAATTCTCAGGCATGTTGGCAGATGTGGCATGTGTATAAATGTTAGTAAATTTTACTTTTCCTTTTAAAGTATGCATAATGAAAGACATTCCACTATTGTGTAATTCTCAGCTTTTCATAAATATTTCACTGTATTTTGTGTTTCTGTAGGTTATTTCACACTTTGTTCATGCCGCCACTATAACTTGATAAATCATTGCACTATTTAAACATTTTAGTAATAAAAGTTTAATTTGCAAAAATTTAGTACATTTCGTTAACTCTTGAACTCAATAAATCACACTGAGGAAAGACACCTTTGTTAGGGAAAGGGGATATAACTCATTTGGTAGAGTGCTCGGCATGCATGAAGCCCTGGGCTCCATCCCCAGCACCACATCACTGGGAATGGTGGTGGACACCTGTGATCCTAGAACTTGGGAGGTAGAGGAGGAGAATCAGAAATGCAGGGTCATCCTCATATACATACTGAGTTTGAGGATAGCCTGGGATACATGAGACACTGTTTCAAAAAAGAAAAGCCTTCGTTAATAGTCATTTAGTCCCTGACAAGGCACTGTCATTTTCATTAGGAATACAGACTGCTTTATGATATATTTTCTCTGTAAGGTTCAGAATCTGCAATTCAGACCAACATAAATCCACTGGGCTTTAAAATGTATTTGAAATAATATTTAAATAGACATTTAAAATTATGAATTAGATGTTTTTAAATTTATGAATAATAATTTTGCAATGTAAAATATGTTTCTTCTCCCAGTTCCTTCTGCCATTCTGATATGCTTATTAATTTTTTTAAACATGAAAAGAAAGAAATGGGTTTTATCTATTAGAACTTAATAGTGATCCTATTAATCTTTGGAACTTGTATAATTAACTGTTCTCCTAACTTTATCTGCTGCTCGCAGTCAATTTACATGCAGATAGTATCGTGACAGTCTAACTCCATCTACCTTGCTCCCCTGAATGCCCTCCAAGGCCCTAAATTCTGTAAGAGTAAGCACCTTAATCCATCCATAGCTCAGTTCACTCAATGCCTGTTTCTCCCTGACTCTTGCTTTTACTCTTTCCCTCTGGTATACAAACACAGGAGAAAACTTCCTCCCTTCACTTCACCTGGCTGTTATGCAAACGGAACCATTCATATACTTTTGAGGTCCTTTAAATGGGCCCACTGGAGGGGTACCCAAATTGTCACATCTGACAACTCCACTCAACAGGAAGTAGTAAAATTGGTCCTTACCTCAATTTTCTAATGGAAATTAGGGTTACCTCTTCATAGGGGTAAATAACAAGCACAAGAGCCAAAAACTGGCCAGACCCTTTAGGGATAGGGACTTTGATTTGCATCCTTGGCCATAAGCTGGAAATGTACTTGGTTCTGGCCTGACCAAGGGCTAGAAATGCCAGAAGTATTTGAGGGCTCTGGTCCTTGGTTTCCTTTCTAAATACTTTTTCATCTCAACTCTTAAAAGGGGAGGGGTATGTGTCAGGGATTAACAGCCTTGGAAGTTATTGAGGATGGACCTCTTCCTCACAGTCAACTTTGATCTCTTCCTCATAACATGAGAAAGGAAAGACCCACCTTAAGAATTAAATTACCACATGTAAAGGTGATAGTATCTGGGTTTTGATGAAGCCCATTAAGACAAATTTACTTTCTCAAGTAGGTTTGGTAAAAGAGAGATGGCCTAGCGGTTAGGAGCGCCGACCGCTCTTACAGAGTACCCGGGTTCAATCCCCAGCACCCACATGGTGGCCGAGAACCGTCTGAAACTCCAATTCCAGGAGAACTCCAGTTCCAGGGGAATCCGACACCCTCTTCTGACCTCCGCAGCATTGCACGACATGGGTGCACAAACTTGCATGCAGACAGTACATTCATACACATACAGAAAAAAAAAAAAAAAAAGACAAAAAAATAAGAATAGAATCTAAATTCTACCTAGGTAGAGGCCTAACATTTTTAGCTATCTAAAACATTACAGTCTCTTCCTTTTTAAGAGTTGATCCAGCTGGACATGTCTATCAGGAGTTCCAAACCCCCCCCCCCCCCCCCCCCCCCCCCCCCCTCCCCCCCCCCCCCCGCCCCCCCCACCCCCCCCCTCGCCCCCCCCCCCCCCCCCCCCCCCCTCCCCCCGCAGTTCTTTTTAAAGAGGATTCTCTATAAAGGACATTTTGCTAAGAAGATGGGGAAAAGGGGAGAAAACTTATGCCCCTTAAAAGGAGAAAGGAGAAGAGGGAAGTGGGGAAAAGAGAAGGGGAGTGGGAGGGGAAGAGAGGAAAACGTTGCTCATCTCTCTGGGCAAATGCTTGCTGAGCTTCCAGGAGGCAGCATAGCAAGCCTCTTCTGAGTCCTAACTCAGAAAAGTGTAATTTTTTCTTTTTCTTTTTTTTTTTTTTTTTTTTTTTTTTTTTCGATTTTGGCATGCTGCGGGGGCAAAAAGCCAAAAGGCATGCTTTCCCTGTGTTATCTTGTGGGCTCCTCTCTCTCTCTCTCTCTCTCTCTCTCTCTCTCTCTCTCTCTCTCCCTCCTCCCTCTCTCCCCTTCCCTTCTCCCATATAGTTGCTTGCCAACCTCCCTTGCAAAAGACACAATTTTCTCTTTCCTGTTCTCCATTTCCCTCCTTTGGACAGCTGTTGAGACTTAAAACTAGCTTGCCCTTCTGTTTTTCTCTAAACTCTAATAAAATTATCCTCAAGCTTCCTTCTGAGTCTGTTTTAAAATTATTTTATTAGAGAGACTGAGAACTCAAAAAGGAAATTTTGATTTTTCTGAGTAACACTCATTCCCACTTTCCTCCACAGCAATCCATAGTTCCCTCATTCTACCATTTGTTTCTTTTCAAACTTACTGTTTATTCTTTTGATCTCCCCCTCTTTTAACAACAAACTAAAACATGCCTGTTGTAAAAGTGATCTAGTAGAAAAAAAAGAAAATACAAGTAGCAGCAAGTTGATGATTTGCATCTCCACCATCCCCAAGTCCTGAGGTTAAGTCCACCACTTCATTCGGAAATTGAAATTGAATGTTTACTCAGAGTGCTTCACTCCCGGAATCAGAAAGAATACAGCCGCCTGGATCAAGGCATTTTTTTTTTTTCAAGACAGGGTCTTCCTGTAGCCCCAGCTGTCCTGGAACTCACTCTATAGACCAACCAGGCTGGCCTTGAACTCACAAAGATCCACCTGCCTCTGCCTCCCAAGTGCTAGAATTAAAGGCATGCGCCATCACGGCCAGTCAAGGTATTTTTATGTTATTTGTTAGCATTCTGTTTCTAGTTACTACAATCACCTCTGTTAATTTCCAGTAGTCCACACAAAAAGAAGTAATTGCTGTTCACATCTGCACCTACACCTGGGAAGGTCTAGCTACCCAAAATTCTCTTCAGACTTTTGACACTCAGAGAAGTGGACCAGAGAATACTTACTCAGAAGAAGAATGGAAACTGGATTGCACTTGGGAGGCAGAGGCAGGCGGATCTTTGTGAGTTCAAGGACAGCCTGATCTACAGAGCGAGTTCCAGGACAGCTGGGGCTACAAGGATACCCTGTCTCAAAAAAGGCACCAAAAAAAAAAAAAAAAAAAAAAAAAAAAAAAGGAAACTGGAGATGTGTCCTCTTCTGAAAGCTCTGGGACAAGTCCATGTACTGGCTACATGGAAATGGACGAAGACTTTATGAAAACAGTGAGCTCAAGCCACAGGGGCCAGAGGCAGGTGATTCTGGGACTGCTCAGGGATCTCTGTGGCTGCTCTTTTTTCCGTATAGCACTATGCTCATAAAGTAGTTGCAGTGTGTAGAATAGCAGGGTCCATACTTTCAGTGCTTTCCTTTGTGCTTCGGAATATCTCCTCTGGAAATGAGTTTTATCTGAGGATGCAGCTGTTTTCTGTCTCCCTCTATGTATTGTAAAGAAGGGCAGAGGAAGGAAATACTAATGCAGCAATTAGCCCACAATGCCCATTTCAAACCTGCACCTTTCAAGTCTATTTAACCCCATCCCATTCACACCAGTGCTCCCTGAGTTATCTTGATGCTTAGTAAATTACCTAAACAGGAAAGAAAGCCTGTGTTATGAGCTTACAACACTCATGCTAGTGTGTACATGTCCCTCTGTATTTCCCAGAGCTGAGTGTTCCAATCCTAAACCAAGCTGGACCTTAGAGTATGCTTTTGCCTTCTCATCCCACATACCATAATCTCTCTGACATCTCCCTCTGTGAACTCAAGCTCTGCTTTCTGTGGGCTGAGCTGTTTGTCGAACCTTTCTATCCAGATAATGCATCTGAGCACCAAGCTCTCTTTAGAGCTAGACTATCATCTTCTTGGCTGACCCTCTTCTTTAATTAGAACTGGTGTCTATGCTCAAAACAGTATCCAGGCCATCAAGTATCCAACACAATTGTTAAGTTAAGAGGATATTTTTTAGCATGACACTACATAAAAGTGTTGTTTACAGTTCAAGTCTGGGCAAATAGTGTCCAGAAAAGAGTCCTGGTAGTCATAGTCACCCTCTTCCACACTATCTCAAAAGGAGGAAATGGAGTTTCCTTGCTTTTCAAAAAGCATACGGTGGGGGATTTGTCCACCATCTGTGGGCAACAGAAATAAACAATGGGCATCAAGGTACTTGGACTTTGTTCTTAGGTCACTCCTGGACTTTCTCCAGTGGTTGTGAGCTTCTGATGTCTGGGAAAAATGCCTTACCTGTTTGAGTATTCATGTTTGCCTACAGGTACTCAGTTTAAGCATATGCCCAGCTCTCCTATCACTGCCTGGACCATGCCAAAAATTGAAATCGGCAAAGTCCAAGATAGTGTCTTAATACTTCACGACATATTTGTCTGTTAATTGGAACAATCAGAGGCAGATGTGAGATCTCTTAAGCCCTGACAATATGTAGACTCACTGAGGACAAGAGGTGTGTGTGTGGTACAGAAAGAAAGTGGATGAGTCTTACAGGGGAGGGCTGGTGATGAGGTGTTAGAAAAGTTTTTTTCAGAGCTTGTTGAATATGGAGAAATGAGTCCTGCAATGCTTTGTAAGGGCAGAGGAGAAAGAATGGAAGACAGGTGGAAAAAGAAATGGAAAGTAAATGGGGGAAGAAAGCATGAAACATGGAAAGAACAGGTGTGTTCTCATGCAGGAGTGAACAGCTCATGCAGGCCCAGGGACCTAGCAAAGGTGTCTTATCTCCAGGTATCCATGTGTTCTAGAGCCATGATTTTATAAATGACTCTTTTTTGTTGTTGTTTTGGTTTTTTGAGAAAAGGTCTTCCTGTTGCAACAGTTGGCCTGGAACTCACTATGTAGACCAGGCTGGCCCCCATCTCATAGAGCTTTACCTGCTGGAATTAAAGGTGTGTGCCACCATGCCCAGAGTGAATGAATTTATTCTTTTTTCCAGGTCTCTGGAAAACAGTCAGCTCTCAAAAATACTCCTTGGCTTCTAAGCAAAAATAAGTGGAGAAAGACTTTAGTTCAAGATAAGTACCACCATCCAGATGATAAATGGAGAGGACTTAGAAATGAGGCTACCACTGAATGACACATTTCTCCTTTGTGAACTCAAATGCCAACCTAGATGCCTAGGTCCTTTGCTATGCTCTTCCAGTGGGCTTTAGCCCACTGAGGACACTGCTGCCCCCATTAAGCCTCACCATCTTTTCCTTCTACGCTTAGAGTTGTGAGTAAGTAGCCTCTGGCTTCTCAAGTAAGTCCTTATTGTTACCCGAGTTGGTTCACACTGAGTCCAAATTGTCAGGATCCTACAATTCTGTGCCCCTGGAGGCAGTTTCAGGAAGCATCCAGGTGTAGAAGGAAGGAATTGCACTTGTGTACAACCTCTGAAGATTCCCAAACACATTACTGTCTTTCACTGCACCTACTTCCCACTGTGAATAGTAAGCGTACCACAAAGGACTCGAACATTGTGCTCAGAGGCTCAACCCACTTCTCCTTGCCTGACACCTGCATTAGGCCATATTCCTAATGGTGGCCCAACCACGGTGCTTTTCGCAAAATATACATCATCCCAAATCACATAACAAAAATATTTCTAGTTAATCTCCATTTACCTTCTTTCATAATTTTCCATCTCCCACAGTCTCTGCTCTCCTGTCTGGGCTCCCACTTTCCCACTTCTCAAAGCATTTTTCTTCCTTCTCTAGTCTCTCTTTAAAAGTTTTGCTCACATTTAGGTATTAGTTGGACTTGTTCTGCCCCCTTAATTGTTTTAAATCTCTAGCAGCCTTTAACACATGCTCAGTCTTGATCCCAACCAGATGAGGCCAGGATCCCAGAGGCTGCATGAGATTGACCTAAGATAACCCAGTGAGCAGCTCAAGTTGGCAGGACCTATCACTAACCTGTCCTCAGGCAGCATGGTCTCAGTAAAGCCATTTTCTTGGAATGGGAACATTCCCTGACCTTTCCCTGACGGAAACAGGAAGCAGACCTCCTCATTGGTGTAGAAAATCCCTGCTCTCACTAACTGACTCTGGGACACCCATTTTCCTCCATGAGCTTCCTCTATTCAGGGAAACAACAATTCTGGGTCAAGAGAGGCTCTGCCACTCCAGAGATCTGCACTACTTCCAGCTCCTGCTCCGTACCTCACACTGAGATGTGGGGCATTCAAACATCTTTTCATATTAGGGGCACAGAAAATTCACTTTACCAACAAACCTATATTCAGGGTAATGTCCAAAACCTGTGTATGGCTCTGCTGAGGTTCAAGGCTGTGCATTTGTTTCTGAACTCTTTCCCGGTAAGGTGAGCTGGCTTCTTTCCCAGAGAGCTGATTAAGCAAGCTTTACCGAGATGCATTACCAAGGCTCAAAGCAGAATGGAAGAGGAAAATTAGAACAATGAGGACCTGGGTTTGGTACCTGGACACCAGTGGCCACTAGATTAAGAGGACAGGAGAGGAAACCAATCTTCCCCAATAACTGACTGGAGGGTCTACTACTGACAGGAGGTCCTGAATGGAGAGAAACCAACCAGGAAAGAGCAGATCAGCCTGAAGCTTGGTGCATATTCTTGGGGACCAGGTATGGAAATGTCTCCCTCCTGTCAGAGAGCTGAGTACTGCAAAGAACCCATGAGGAATTCATTGTGGTCCGAGGTCCAAGGCAGGGAAGTCAGATACTGGTAAGACTGAAACACCCACCTGCCTGGCTAGGGTCCACCCAGATGAATTTACATTGAAGCTGATACAACTTGGCCAGGCTTCTAGACCAGATGTCCTCATGAATGAGACTCAGTTTGAGCACCAGATAGGCATTGCAGTCTGGGTAGGTTCTCATTAGACTGGGCTATCTCTATTTGAGACAGGGTCACCTAGCATGGTGTCCTCAAAGTTCACCCACATTGCAGTATGTGCCAGAATTCTGTTCCCCTTTATAAGGATGACTACTATGACTTTGTGTACACAGAGCCATGTCTGCCTACTTCTTTCCATAAACAGATATTTGAGTTATTTCTTCCTCTGGGCTGTTGTGAAGAATGCTGTTATGGATATAGGCATACACACCTTTCTTCAGGGTCTTCATTGCAAATCTTCTGGGTATATACTCTGAAGTAGCATTATTGGAGCATATAGCACACATTGTTTGTAATTGTTTAAGTAGCCTACATACCGTCTCTCACAATGTTAACACCATTTTATATTCTCACTGACACTATGCAGAGCTATAAATTTTGCCCACATCTCACAAACATGTATTATTTTATTTTGGTAGTTTCCACAAATAATGCATACTTTAAAAGTCCCTAAATTAGGCTGGGTGTGGTGGCACATGCCTTTAATCCTAGCACTTGGGAGGCAGAGGCAGGCAGATCTCTGTGAGTTTAAGACCAGCCTGGTCTACAGAGCGAGTTCCAGGATAGCTGGGGCTACAGGGAGACCCTGTCTTGAAAAGACCAAAAAAAAAAGTCCCTAAATTAAAGAAAGGAAGGAAGAGCTTATTTCTAGGGGCTAAAGAACTTGTATAATCAGGGTGTGGATAGACATGGCAATCCTTGTCCTGGGAAGGCTGTTCATCTTCTTGCCCACATGTGTCTTGACTCAGTCCCAGACTGGAAAGCCCACTGAGTGCCACCACACCTGGCTTTTTTTTTCTTTAGTCCCAGCTGGCCTGGAGCTCTCTATGTAGACCAGGCTGGCCTTGAACTCACAGAGATCCGCCTGCCTCTGCCTCCCGAGTGCTAGGATTAAAGGCATGTGCCACCATGCCCGGCTCCTACCTGGAATTTTTTAAGACAGTGTCTCACTTTGTAGCTCCTAAACTTGTATGTAGACCAGAATGACTTTGAACTCTCAGAGATCTTCCTCCCTCTGTCTTCGAGTGCTGCGATTAAAGGTTTGCTTACAGAGGACCCGGGTTCGATCCCCAGCACCCACATGGCGGCTGAGAACCGTCTGAAACTCCAATTCCAGGAGAACTCCAGTTCCAGGGGAATCCGAGACCCGCTTCTGACCTCCGCGGCATTGCACGACACGAGTGCACAAACCTGCATGCAGACAGTACATTCATACACATACAGAAATAAATAAAATTAATAAAAAAAAATTAAAAAAAAATTAAAAAAAAAAAAAAAGGTTTGCCAGCAGGAAGCCCATTGACTAAGAGCCCTGCTCCCCAGATCTTAGTGTACTAAGGGCCTAACACAGAGATTGGCGTACATCAAACTATATTACAGAGTTATAGTCATAAAAATAGCATGGTACTGGCACCCCCCCCCCAAAAAAAAATAAAACAGACCCATAGATCAGTGGAACAAAATTGAAAACCCAAACTTGAATACATATAATTTCAGCCAAGTGATATTTGACAAAGGGGCTGAGAAGAGTCAATGGAGGAAAGACAATATCTTCAACAAATGGTGGTGGCAAAATTGGATCACCACCTGTAGAAGAATAAGACTAAACCCCTACCTTTTACCCTGTATGAAAATCAATTCTAAATGGATCAAAGACCTCAAAGTGAAACCTGAAACTCTGAAAGTTTAGAAGAAAACATTAGCAGTAATCTACAAGATAGAGGTATAGGAAAAGACTTTCTAAATCAGACAGCAGTTGTGCAGGAAATAAGATCAACAATCAACAAATGTGACCTAGTTAACCTAAAAAGCTTCTGAACAGCAAAAGAAAGAATCAAAGAAGTGAAGAGAAACCCAGAAAGTGGGAGGAAGTCTTCACTAGTGACACATCTGACAGAGGTTTAACATCCAGAGTATATCAATTACTCAAAAAACAAAAGACCAAGAAAACAAATGACCCAGTTAAAAGATGGAGTAAAGATCTGAACAGAGACATCTCAAGAGAAGAAGTAAAGATTGTGGAGAAACATCTTAAAAAGTGTTCAACATCCCCCCTCCATGTCCCCTGCCCCTCCCAAGTTCATGCAGTCTGCTGTTTATGTCCTGATTCCCTTTCTGAGTCTTTTCAAAGTTTTTCAAAGCAGAAGATTATTATTTTTTTTGGGGGGGGGGAGAACTCTACTCCTTCAGTCAGTTCCCTGTCCCAGTTCTTTTATTGTTGTTCCCTCCAATCTGTATTGTTTCACCATATGCATTTATGTATGTCACACACACACATGTACTAAAATTATGTCATCTGAAAATAAACTATATGTTATTTCCAAATCATATTTTGGGATCCACATTTTTCCTTTTAATTTTATGTTGCTCTAAAATATGTAAACAGAGCTGGAGAGATGGCCTAGTGATTAAGAGCACTGACTGCTCTTGCAGAGGACCCAGGTTCGATCCCCAGCACCCACGTGGCGGCTGAGAACTGTCTTTAACTCCATTTCCAGGGGAATCTGACATCCTCTTCTGACCTCCATGGCATTGCACAACACGGGTGCACAAACCTACATGCAGACAGTACATTCATACACATAAAAAAATAAATTAAAAAATAAGCTAAAAATATATAAACATACCCTCCACCCTTGTACCAAAATTATAAAGTCTGAAAATAGGTATTAAGTTAATTCCAGAGTCTGTTAAGGGATTCACATTCTAAGAGCACAGTTGCTTTTAGACAAAGAGAAAATGCAAATTAAAACCACTTTAAGATTTCTTCTTACCCTGGTAAGACTGGCTGTGATCAAGAAAACAAATGATACCAAATATGGGAGAGGTTGTGGGGAAAGGAGAACACTCATTCCCTGCTGGTGTGATTGCAAACTCATGCAACCCCGATGAAAACCAGTGTGGATAACTCTTAAAAGACTAAAAATATACCTACCATTTGACTCAGTCATACTACTCCTGGGTGTATACCCAAAGAATTAATCCTATAGCAGAGATAAGTGCACAACCATGTTTATTGCTGCTCTCTTCACAAGAGTGAAGGACTGGAAGCAACCCAGTGTCCCTCAACTGGTGAATGGATAAGGAAAATGTGGTACATTTACACAATAGATTTCTGAACAGCAGTAAAGAAAGAGGACATCATGAAATTTGCAAGTAAATGGATGGAACTATAAGTTATTATGCTAAGTGAAGTAACACAGTCACAGAAAGACAAATGACATATGGTGTCCCTCATTTGTAGATCCTAGCACCAAATCCCTATATGTAAGTCAAAGTGGGTAATTTGTTAGTAAAAATAATACCACATTGTCTGATATATTACTTTAGCTATAGCTCAAAGTTTATGTCTCTATTTACCTCAGTCCTAAAATTCATGAGAAAGAATAAAGCTCTTCTTTTAAAGTGAAAAAAGAAAAAGAAAAAGAAAAGAATGGCAGTGAAGAGGCCCAGGAGGAGAAGGCCAAGGTTCCCTTGCCAAAAGCAGCCCTACTTTCCAGTGTGCCTGTGCAGGTGGATCTTCAGCCCTAGTCAAGCCTTTGGATGACAAGTGCCCTGATCAACACCTGACTGCCACAACAGGAGAGCCTGAGCCATGCTGTGGACATTGAAGGTAACAAATATCCTTACTTTTCAAAGCCACCATCTGGAATCATTTATTACAAGGCAATGGGAACAAGAAAGATCTTCGAAAACTATTTTTTTTCCATGCAGTGTATTAAAAATTTGCATGCACGTAAAAGTGCATAACTTCTAATTAAGTTGCTAAAATGCAATTGCAGCAATAATGTTTTCAGATGTCTTATAAAATTTGCTGATCTGAAAAATTAACTATGCAAGGTGATCCTTAGAAAAAACAGAACTCTCATTAATATAGTTTCTCTCTCCTACCTCTAGACAATTCTAACTGTGCCTCCACCAAATGTAGTCACCCAAACAGAAGATTAATGGCAGCACTTCACAAGGGCAAGAGAGAAAGGCAATGTAGAATCCTGTAAAAAGAGTGAGATCACCTGGAAATTCAACAAATGCATATCTTCTTTTTATTATTTATTACTTATTCATTCATTCATTTAATAAACATAAAATGCATACATGCTTACAAAGTTTCATGTGATATCTGAAAACATGTATATATTGTGAAATGTTCCTCCTTCCCTTCTCCACTCCTCAGCCAAGAATGACCTTGAATTTCTGATCTTCCTGATTCTACTTCCCAAATACTGTAATTATAGGCAAGCAAAATGATACCTGGTTTATGCCATGATGGGGATTGAACCTAGGGCTTTATGCATGCTAGGAAAGTACTCTCTTGTTGAAATACATCTGAATCCCTGGAAATGAGTTTTAAAACAATTCTGGTAGATTCCCTGAGACCATTTATCAGTTGAGCTCAGAAAATTCAGGCAAGCTTTTGTAGAACCAGAAGATGCTATGCAGGCTGTTGAGAGAGAAAAGTCATCAAAAGTCTTATCCAGCTGTGAGCTTTCTAAGCTACAATAATGGCTGGCCTGGTAAGATAAACCCATGGATGCAATAATAGCATGAATATTATAGGGGTAACCAGCTACTTCATGATGTGATTTAAGGCCCTTTCAAAGGGGGAAACTAATACCTGGTACTATATGTCTGGCCAAGAACCTAGGGCTGGGATACTCATAGGCCCCAGGGGGGAACCCACTACTATTATTTTACTAAATGGATATAGATCAAACTACCTTCTAGATAGGTATCACTATACCCATACATTAATGCAGCTCTCAGTCCTCATTAGAGGAACATTTTGTGCAGTGGAAAGTGATTAATACAGAGGCTCAAAACTAGTTAACATGCAAAGAACTGTCTGTGGAATGCTGAGCTATAAATGAGACATCTATATCACACTTCTTCCTCCAAAGGCTCAGGCAAATTCATGGAATAGGGAGCAGAACATTTAAAGAGCCAGAGGTCTGAGAGGACTACTGAGTCGTATTATCCTCTGGACAGGATAAAACTGTTGCACTTAGGAACTCCCAGCAGCTATGGTTGCCTGGACACAATCTGCACAAGATCAAGCATAGATGGGCAAAGGGCCCACGGGATGCCACCCCAACCTGGGGAACTGTTGGCAGGTAATGGCTGCTGAGGAGAATCAGTTTTCTGCAGAAGTGTGGTCTCTGGTAGGTTGACTATACATCTGTGAATGCCCTTATGCCCATACACATACAGGTAGCAGTAACTGTATTTGTGGATTATTTTAAAAAGAGGATATGAAATCAGGAAAGGAGTACAGAAGGATTTGGGATGAACAAAGGACAAGTGGGAGTGAATATGATCAAAATACATTTTATGCATGTATGCAATTTTCAAAGAATAAATTTATTAAACTCTACTTGCTAAGAATCTATTCATTGCCTATGATAGCTAAAATGTTTTCAGATACTTTATAATTATTTTATATGTCTTACAAAAGTAAGACCATAGGGTTTTTCAGACTCATTCTTAGTCTAGTCCAGGAGGACTAGACTCACACTGAAAAGAAATGGCAGGAGACAACAGACTTGTCAATCTTAAGTTTCAGCGCAAGTAAAAAATGACTGAGCACAGTGACATCCCACATAACCCACTGTTTTGCCTGCTGAATTCCAGGGCAACATTTTACATGAGAAGTCTGTTTAATGCTGACTCAGTTGTTGGACAAGCTATACCTTGCATGATTCCCAATCATTGAAGCTGTTATTACAGCACTGAGACATCTCACATGCTGGAGCAGACCAGGATTACTCCTGAGAGATGCAACTTGAATTGCAGAAGCAGTTGACACTGAGCTTTCTCTTCAACATAGTCATCCTGGGTCAGGCTCTGTGGTGTGTTTCTAAGAACCCACCTCACATATATCTTCCAAACTTTTCAGTAAATACAGTTTTTACTATGGTGGTAGTAAGAAAATTGAACTCCAATCAATGTATCAAATATTTATTGAAACAATTCCACAATCAGGAGGCATACACATATTATTTTTTTTGGGGGGGGGAATGTGATGAAGTGTTTGTTCTTTTAAAACTTCCAGAATCTATAAGAGACAAGATAGGCAAGCAAATATGCTTTGTTTTGATAGTGTAGGAGGGTCTAAAAAGATTTAAAAGAATGAAGAAGAGACAAAGAATGGAGACATACGTATTTTGCTTATTCTGAAAAGCTCTTTTGATGAGTGTTTGAAGGGGTATTGAGGTAGGAGTTGGAGTTAGAGCTTCTCATGTGTGCAAATCTCTCCAAAGCATTGTCCCTGGGTAAACAATTCATTTTCACTATCTGAAAGATATAAATATGGATTTAAAACTTTAAGATCATTTCTTTAAAATCCAGTCTCCCAGTCAGAGATGAACACTTTTCACTTAATATTTCACTTTTGGTTGAGTACGTGGAAGTGATATTGGATTCTAATATTCTATTTAATAATGTGCTTTACCTTTTCAAGTGATGTTTCATGGGCACCCCATACTCATACAATCTTCATTTGTACATTTGTACATTCTGTCACAGGAGATACCACAGTTAATTTGGCAAATCTATATTTTTAAACATTTCAGGTTATTTCAGAGTTCCTTTATGATAAATAAACAGAGTTCAGTGTGGATCTTGGTGCACCTATTTAATCGGATCTTTAGGGTAAGCTCCTAACACCAGAATGATGAGTATTTGCAGAAGAGAGGCTGGGGATTACCTTGTGTGGAGGGATCAACAGAAACTAGACAGCAGATGAAGGCCAGAGATAACAGAACTTGCCAGATTCTCAAAAGACACTCAGCTTAATTGGAAAGCTGAGTCCGCGCAGAGAGGCTCTGGAGGTGGTTGGCAAATGTTCTCTGTGTCCTAAATTTAAGTATGAGATGGGCTTTGGTGATTTGGGATGACTACAGGGAGAGTTTAAATGTCTATAACCTTCTGAGAAAACAATTTGGCAGTAGGAATTTAGAATTTTAATAATGTTTATATACCCTGCCATAGAAATACACTTGTGGGGATTTGTCCTACTACAAATTTATTTAAATATCACTTGCATTAGGAGATGTTGTAATCTGTTCAATAATAGAAAATCTCCATCCCTCCAAATGAAAGAATACTATGCAACCAAAAGAAAGGTATGTTTTAGAGAAATAATTATAAACCTGGCAAAGAATCTGCAGAGAGTATGATCATATCTCCTTATTTGCTCACTGGATTTCTGGTCTAGGCATGTGGTTCTGGTATAATTATTTTTTTTAATTTTTTTAATTAATTTTTTATTTATTTCTGTATGTGTATGAATGTACTGTTTGCATGCAAGTCTGTGCACCCGTGTCATGCAATGCCGTGGAGGTCAGAAGAGGGTGTCAGATTCCCCTGGAACTGGAGCCCTTCTGGGATTGGAGCTTCAGACGGTTCTCGGCCGCCATGTGGGTGCTGGGGATCGAACCCGGGTCCTCTGCAAGAGTGGTCGGTGCTCTCAACCGCTAGGCCATCTCTCCAGCCCCATTCTGGCATAATTATTAATTCTCTTTTTCCAATATTCCTCATCACTGCAGCTATAACGCAATAACTAAAGAAAGTAGACCATGATCCCTATATACACTGTAAACTGGTAGTGAGTTGACACACATTCAACCTTTAGCTTTCTAAGAGACTTGCTCAGATTTGTGGGACTTGGAAATTTCCAGATTTAAGTGCTCCCACTGTGGGCAACTTCAAGCCCCAACATGGGTTACTGAATGTACATTTGCAATGAGATGAGCACTGCTGTACATCTCAATCCATATTAAACAGGCTTAGCCTAGTCCTGGGCAGACTTGACATAATTAATTACCATTAATTCACCATGATCACATGGTGAATAGATGTTCTGAGCTACTCCACCTAATGTGCAGCATCCTTTACCTCCTTGGTCTGTATTCACACCCCTTGGGCCATGTTGGAAAGCATTTTTTTCCAGAGGGATTTACTGAGAATTCCTAATGACACAGGTCCTAATGAACAAGTGTGAATGTTCACATCCAGGGATAAAATGCTATTAATCATGCTCCTATATCTGTTGCTAAGACCTTATGGGACATACAACTTTCCTTTGTGAAAATGTTAGATATTCTAGTGTCTAAGGAACAGAGTCTGGTGGGTCAAAGACAGAAAAGGTTAACAGGGAGGTACAAAAAGAATATTATTGGGAAGTATATCTAGAATCACCCAGAAAAGATGAACTGTCATCAAGCAGACAAGAGAGGGGAAATAACAGATGAAACCCTGAAATTTTCTTTCTTCTTGTCTAACCAACCACAGATGACAAACTCCCTGGGGCCAAGCCCCATTCACTGTCCTCACGCCTTCTTTAGTCCTTAAGGTATGAAGACATCAGGCTAAATAAACACCTGCTGTAAAGAAGAAAAGAAAGAAAAAGCACAAGAAAAGTTCTTTGGAGGGAGACAAGCCATAGCAGCCTGCTAAGCCAAGGGGGTTGAGGTCAGAAATTCAGCAGAGGTCAGGTCATCAGGAGCCTCACCTGACTTGATAAGGACATGACTTTTGTTTGGGGGATTTTTTTTTTATCCTGAAGAGGATTGAGGTGATTGGGGACACTGTAGTATTTCAAGATGTCAGCAAAGTGGCAGACAAAAACATCTCCATCCTACTCTCTCCAAGAAACACTGGTGTAGCTACTATCTACAGACAATAATGTTTCTTCTCAAGAATTCTACAACTCAGCAGTGAGCGTGCAACACTCTGTTAGAGCCAAAATTCGGAAAATTCCATTTAAAAGAACAAATGTGGTCGATTTCCGAGAATGTTCCATGGGGTGCTGAGTAGAAAGTATATTCTTTGGTGTTTGGGTGGAATATTTGGTAGATGTCTGTTAGGTCCATTTGGTGTATCATACTGTCAGTTCAGATGTCTTTCTGTTTATTCTTTGTCTAGTTCAACTGTCCAATGGGCTTAGTGGGGGTATTGAAGTCTCCCACTATTATTGCTCTGGGATTGATCTGCGCCTTGAACTCCTGCAGGATTGCGTTTATGAAGTGCAATGCACCAGAGTCTGGTGCACATATATTTATGATTGTGAGATCTTCATGGTTGATTGATCCTTTGATAAAGATGTAGTGATCCTCTTCATGTCTTCTGATTAGTTTTACTTTGAAATCTATTTTTTCTGATATTAAAATAGCAACTCCTGGGGGATGTAGAGATGGCTTAGTGGTTAAGAGTGCCTACTGTTCTTACAGAGGACCCGAGTTTGATTTCCAGCACCGACGGCTGAAAACTGTCTTTAACTCCAGTTCCAGGGGAATCCAACACCCTCTTCTGAGCTCTGCAGCATTGCATGACATGGGTGCACAAACCTACATGCAGACAGTACATTCATACACATAAAGAATACATAATAAAAAAATAGCTACTCCTGGTTGCTTTCTGGTACCATTTGCTTAGAATATTTTTTCCATCCTTTTACCTTAAGAGGGTACCTGTACTTGAAGGTGAGGTGTGTTCCTTGTAGACAACAGAAAGATGGATTCAGTTTCTTAATCCAGTCTCCCAGTTTGTGTCTCTTGATTGAGGAGTTCAGACCATTAATACTTAGAGTTACTATTGAGAGATGTATATTGCTTCCCTTCAGTTTATTTTCTGTTTGTATTTTGGGGTTACACCTTCATTAATTACTCTCTCTTGCCACTTGAGAGTAGCTGCTCTTTTCCTCTGTCCTCTAAATTGTTTTGAGTATTTTCTGAAGGGTTGGTTTTCTAGACATGTATTCTTTCATCTTGTTTATGTCATGGAAGATTTTCCTTTCTCCCTTGATTATAACTGACATTTTTGCTGGGTAGAGTAACCTGGGTTGACATCTGTAGTCACTTAGTACTGGGAGAACTTTGGTCCAAGCTCTTCTGGCTTTCATCATTTACACTGATTTTCCTTTATATGTAATTTGCTGTTTTTCTCTTGTAGCTTTCAGTATTCTATCTTTGTTTCGAGCATCTAGCGTTTTGATTCTTATGGTGTGGCGAGTTTTATTTTTCTGATCTTGTCTATTTGGTGTTCTATGTGCTTCTTGTATTTGTATGGGTATGTCTTTTTTCAATGTGGGGAAATTTTCTTCTATTAATTCTGCTGAAGATCTGGTCTATGCCATTATCCTGGGATTCTTCTTCTATACCTATGATGCAGAGGTTTGGTCTCTTCATGGTGTCCCACATTTCCTGGTTATTCCCTTCTTGTGCATTTTTTTTTAATTTTTCATAGTCTTTGCTTGAGCTTTTCAGTACTTCCACATTATCTCTAGGCTTGATATTCTTTTTTTTAAATTTTTAAAATTTATTTATTATTTTATGTGTATGAGTGTATTGTCTGCATGTAGGTTGTTGCACCTGTGTCCTGCAATGCCACGGAGGTCAGAAGAGGGCGTTGGATTCCCCTGGAACTGGAGTTAAAGACGGTTCTTAGCTGCCATGTGGGTGGTGGGAATCGAACTCGGGTCCTCTGCAAGAGTAATCAGCACTCTTAACCCATCCGATGTGAGATTCAGGTATTTCATCCTTGTGTTGAAGGCCCGTTCCTCTAGTTTGTCTGTGGAGTGGCAGGTTCACTGTTTCTTCGTCTCTACTCTTTATTTTAAAGCCAATTTTTTTTTATTGATGTTTTGTGTATTTCATACATCATTTTCCAATTCAGTTCAGGCGTATATCCCCTTCCCTTCCCCCCACCCCACCCCTACCCATCCCAGATCATGCATTCTGCCATAACTTTTCTGCGTCTTTCTCGGTTTTTTTGTTTTGTTTTCATTTTTTTAACAATAAGTGATAATTTGTGAGTACAAGCATCTTTCATGTAAAATCAATTTCCGAGCAGTTGTGCCCAAACCTACACAGCTCATGGGTCCCACCATCCAGCGGGGGGGGGGGCTTGTATGTTCAATCAAGTTGATCAAATGAGTGTCCAGTCTATATTGTTGTAGTTTCACCAATCACCCCAATCGTAGCCCTTACATTCTACCACGCCCCCTCTTCCGCAGATTGTTCCCTAGGCTTAGAAAAGGGGCACTGGTGGATGAGAAGCAAAACACTCTACTTTCTCTGGAGCTGTTGTCTTGGTCTCTAGTCAATTCTGGCTTTTTTCTTTCATGGGCTGCCAGCTTCTCCAGGCATAACCTTTCAATCCTACTAATGAAGCACATGCAATTAGATATATAGGTACTTAAACAGTATAATATATAGCCTTTCAACCCTACAAATGAAGCACAAGCAATTAGATATATAGGATTTAAACAGTACTAATTTTTATGGTAGGTTACCTTGTTATAGACACAGATGTTTGGATGGTATGTTAATCCATGAATTACATTTTCTTCTGTTAAGTATGACAGGGTCTTCGTGTGGCTTATAACGTCTCCTAACCTTTAGAGGATGTAAGCTTGTGGCATCGCCAATTTTTAATTGAAGCTTTGTGCATTTCATACAAATTTTCAAATCAAGCCTAGACTTGTGCCCCCCTCCTTGCCCCCTCACCCCACCAGAGCTCATGCATTCTGCCAAACATATTTTTCATCTTTTTCTCAGTCTCTCTCAAAATTCTCAGTGCAGAAGTTTACTGTTTTGAGCACAAGTTCACAGTTTCAGTCAGTTCTTTGATGTAGTTTTTGTTGTCCTTGTCATTGTTGGTTTTATTCCTTCCAATATGTATCACTCCAAAATATGCATATATGCATGACACATATATCATAGGTTTTAGCATCTTCAGCTTATGATTTTTTTTCTTTATTAGGCTGATGTCACGTTTGAAGGCTCTTCCTTGGCAAGCTCAAACCACCATCAGTTCTGCCCTTGTGCTCCACACTGGGGTCTTCCCTTCCCATGGTCACAAAATGAGGTCCAGTAGGCACTGCGTCATGTCTTGATCTTCCTGTACTGGTCTCCATGATACAGCCTGCGTAGTCCAACAATGGCAGTCTATACTCTGAAGAGACTAAAACCCCAGTAGTAGCTAAGTATACAAGTTGGATGTCTCAGCAGTCCCCAGCTGGCACTGAAGGTTTGGAGGATTCTTGGAGAGACATGAGTCTTCAGTCCATATTGGAAGGTTGAAAAGCTGTGTCTCGTGTCTTTGAAGGATGGCCAAAGCAGTGGCAGCCACAGGGTAGCTGTACTTACCAGTTAGACAGGTAAAAAGACTGTGCTCTGTTTTTTTTTGTTTGTTTGTTTGTTTTTTTTTGTTTTTTTTTGTTTTGTTTTGTTTTTTTTACTTTTTTGTCTTTTTCTAAGATCTCAAGTTTTATACCTGAAGTACAATTTCTCAGGCCTTACTAATTATTTATTTCTGGTTATATTTTCCTTTTGGATGTTTAAGGCCACACAGTTAGCCAAGATTAACCAAGGTTTTTGTTTTTTCAAGGTCACTTGAGGATCCCCCCCCTCAAAGAAAAACCCTGGTCCTCAAAACTCAGGGGTTTTTTTGGGGGGGAATGCGAACCCCTGTCTCCATTTGGCTTTTCATTTACCAGTTCCATCCATTCAAGGACAAAGTCAGGTCTTGATAGACCAGGCTTCCCTTTTTGAAGCATGAGAAGACTTTTCTCTTTATAGACTGGACACTGGCTGAAGTCCCATTAGTGGATCTCCAAGACCTCCCTACACAGGAAGACTGGTGACTCACATTTGCAGGTCATTTCAAGAGGTGCCCCCATGCATAGTCCCCTGGGACTTACTTGATCTCTGAGGGCAAGGAATAGTTATCTCTTAAGACCCTTGGCCAAATTGGTATGGGAATTAAGTATGGTCATTAAAGATCCAGAAAGGCTAAGTTACACCAGCCTGATACTTTTAACTACTGTATAATATTTTATAAAATGCTTGGACAAAAGCTCAAGCACCCCTGCACAATAAGTACTAAGAAACACTCTCATAAAATAAATATTGTGGTCAGACACAATGTCACAACAAACCAGTCTTTACTTTATTCCTTTGATCTTATATTACTCTAAAATATACATACATACCCTCCATCCATATACCAAGAATTTCTGACTCTGAAAATAAATGACAGCTTAGTTCTAGAACCTGTTAAGGGTTTCACAATATAAAAGCACAGTTGTTTTCAGATCATGAGGAATATAATATTAATGTTGCTCAGTTTGGCTTACAACTAGGGAATTGGTGCTGGCATCCACAAATGAAGGATAACATTCATCTTTGTTTTTCTGGGACTGTGTTACTTCACTTAACATATCTTCTAGTTCCATCCATTTACCTGGAAATTTCATGTTGTCATCTTTCTTTACCACTGCATAGAACTCCGCTGTGTAGATGTAACACATTTTCTCTATCCACTCATCAGTTGAGGGGCACTTGGGTAGGTTCCAGCTCTTCCTTATTGTGAAGAGAGCTGCAATAAACATGGATGTGCATGTATCTCTGCAGTAAGATGAGTCTTGTGGGTATATACCCAGGAGTGTATGACTGGATCAGGTGGCAAGCTCATTTTGAGTCTTTAAAGGGTTCTCCACACTGCTTTCCATAGTGGTTGTATGAGTTTACATTCCCACCAGCAGTGGATGAGTGTTCCCCTTTCCCCACAACCTCTCCAGTCCTTGGTATCATTTGTTTTCTTGGTCCTAGCCAGTCTTATCTGAGTGAGATGATACCTTAAATTGTTTTAATTTGCATTTACTTAATTATTAGAGATATTGAACACTTTTTAAGATATTTCTCAGCCATCTCTAATTCCTCACTTGTGAAGTTTCTTTGCTCCATCTTTTGAGCGATTCATTTGTTTTCTTACTTGTTTGTTATTTGAGTAGTCTATATATTCTAGAAATCAATGCTTTGTCAAATGTATCACTAGTAAAGGTTTCCACCCATGCTGTGGATTTTCTCTTCCCTCCCTTGATTGTTTCTTTTGCTGTACAGAAGATTTTGCCTTTAATGAGGTCCCATTTGTCAATTGTTGATATTATTTCCTGCACATCTACTATTTTGTTGAAGATCTGATCAATACCATAATGTTGGGATTCTTCTCCTTCTTCTATTCCTTTGATACGGAGGTTTGATCTTTTCACCATAGTGTCCCACATTTCCTGGTTGTTTCACTTTTGTGTATTTTTAAATTTTTCATAATCTTTACTTGAGATTTTTAGCTGTTCTTTGTTATCTTCCAGGTCTGATAGTCTTTTTTCTGCTTCCTACATTCTACTTCTCAGGCTTTTTCTCTTCATTTCCTCTTGATTGGATAAGTCTTTGATTTCCTTTTTCATTTCATCCTGTGATTTCTTTAGTATTTCCACTTCCTTTTGGAGCTTCTCAGTCTCTTCCTGTAGCTCCTTGCTTTGCTGTTTGGTTTCCTTTTTTTGTTCAGTGTTTCCACTTCCTTCTGGAATTTTTCATTCTCTCCCTCTAGTTCTTTCTGGCATTTGTCATTCTCTCCCTTTAGGTCCTTCTTGAGTTTTTCATTCTCTCTCCTTAGTTCTCTGACTTGTTCTTTGTATTCTTTGATTTCTTTGAATATGTCTGCAATTGTTCCTCTAATATCTGTGTCCTGGGCCACACCCAGGGAGATCCCACTATAGGAATCTCCCACAGGGTTGGTAGAGCTTGGTGTGGAATTATCCTGCATCTTTCTCATATTGTCCCTTTGTAGCGCCCATGGTAGGTGGGTTTTCCTTTGCCTGTATTCCAATGCAAATCTCAAATGCCTCTTCACTGTGTTGAAGGCTTGCTTTCCTTGCCTCCTTCAGATGCCTTCATTTTATTTTTTTTCTCCTTGTTTATGGAGTGTTGACTTGTCTAGGATTCAAGCTTTCAATTTTGTTCATATATTGGAAGTCTAACTCACCCTTTCCTTTCTGTTCCGAAGGTTCTCCAAAAAATTGGGTAGGGAACAATCCAGTCAGTACCCTGTTGAGCACTGTGCTCACTCTGTTTCCTGCCAGCCAGTTTCTCTAGGTTGTTTCTAAGGCTTGGTGATGAAGGACTACAGGTGTCTCAGGTTCACAGTTTCATTTATTGCCTTGCTTTGCACTCAGGAATCAGTACTGCAGTTGCAGTTGGAATCTTCCTCAGCAAGTCCAGTTGGGGGGTTGCCTCGCTTAGCCTGTGCCTCAGTACTCTGAGCTTCAGGTGGTCCTGGGAAATCCATGATCTAAGCTCTGTGTATTCAAGTCTCACAGTGGCAACAGGCCAGTCTTTTAAACCAGCTATCAGGGTGACTTTGCCCCCACAGCCACACAAGACAAATGATACAATTATCCAACAATCCACCTGGCTGAAGTGCCCAGCTCCTACCTGTGCTTCAGGTGGTCCTGGGAGACCCCCATCTATGCTCTGTGCACTCCCATCTCTTCTATTACCTTGTGCTCCAGAGACACTGCTGCTGTTTGCACCGGGATGCCTGCATCTCTGTGAGGGTCAGGGTGGGGGTGGGGGACTGATTTGGCCAGGATGGCAGACTCTGATGGTCTAGGAATCCACCACAGTGACCTCTCACTTACCCTGTGCCAGAAGCAACCAGATGGCAGGCTCTGGTTCCCCACCTGGGCGACTGGCCACTCACTCCAAATTTCTTCTGTGAAACCAATATCACTCTAGTACCAACACCTGGCAAAGATACAACTAAAAAAGAAAAATATTGGACCCATTTCACTAATGAACATAGATAGAAAAATTCTCAACAAAAACTTGCAAACTGCATTTAGGCACACATGAAAAAGTTCATCCAACATGACCAAGTTGGATTCATACCAGAGATGAAGGGATGGTTTAACATATGTAAATAAATAAATGTCATAAAGCACATAAATGGACTGAAAGACAAAAAAACCACATGGTCATCTCAATCAATGCAGAAAAAGCCAAAAAAAAAAAAAAAGAAAGAAAAGGAAAAATGCCTTCCACAAAATTCAATATGACTTCATGTTTAAAGTCATGGAGGGAATTGGACTGAGGGTACATATGTCAACATAATTAAATCCATATACAACATCCCCTTAAAGTCAGGAACCCAGCAAGGCTGCCCCCTATCTCCACTCCTTTTAAATATAGTGCTTGAAATGCTCACAAGAGCAATAAGACAAGAACAGGAAAGTAGTGGAGTATTAATTGGAAAAGAGAAGGTCAAACTATCCCTATTTTCAGTTGACATGATAGTTTAATTAAGGGACAACAAAAACTCCATCAGAAATCTCTTAGAAACCTGAACAGGTTCAGTAAAGTGGCAGGATACAAAATTAACCTAGAAAAATTGGTAACATTTCTCTATGCCAATAACAAGCAGTTGAAGACCATATCCTCCAAAAAATAAAAAATAAAAAATCTAGAAACAAACCTGGCCAAAGACACTAAAAATCTCTACAATGAAAAATTTAAATCCCTCAAGGAAGAGATTGAAGAAGTTACCAGAAGATGGAAGTACCTCTCATGCTCATGGATTGAAAGAATGAATATAGTAAAAATGACCATCCTGCCTAAAGTAATATATAGATTCAATGCAATCTCAATTAAAATCCCCATGAGCTTCTTCACAGACCCAGAAAAAACCCCCTAAAGTTCATGTGGAAAATCAAAAAACCCTGGATAGCCAAAGCACCCCTGAGCAAAAAGTGCAATACAGGGGGCATTACCATACCAGACTTCAAGTTATATTACAGGGGTATAGTCATAAAAACAGCCTAGTATTGCCACAAAAACAGAACCATAGATCAATGGAACAAAATTGAAGATCTGAAACTGAGCATATCAAATTTCAGCCAGCTCATGTTCAACAAAGGGGCCAAGAAGTCTCAGTGGAGGAAAGACAGCTGTATTAGTCACTTTTCTGTTGCTGTGATAAAACCACCATGACCAAGGGAACTCATAAAAGGAAGAGCTTATCTGAGCTTACAATTGATGGTTCCAGGGAATTAGAATCTATTGTGGAGGGAGGCATGGTGGCAGAAGCTGGAGCAGAAAGCCGAGGCTCACATATTCCAATGAGCACAGGAAGCAGAGAGAGAGTCTGGAGACTAGCAAGTCTTGTCAAATGCCCTAAGCCCACCCCCAGTGGCATACTTCCTCCAACATGGCCACACCTTCCAAGATCTCCCAAAACAGGGCCACCAACTAGGTACAAATTGTCTGAATAATTAAAGCCTATGGGGGACATGCTCTTTCAAGCCACCACATTCCACTCCCTGGCCCCCATAGGCTCCTGACCATATAAAATGCAAAATGCATTTAGTCCAACCTGAAAAGTCCCCATAGTCTTTGGCAGTTTCAATTCTATTCAAAAGTCTATAGTCCAAAATCTCTTCTGAGACACAGCCCAATCTCGTAACTGTAAGCTCCTGTATAATCAAAAGACAAATTACATACCCCCAACATACAGTGGAACTGAATACACATTCCCATTCCAAAAGGGAAGAATAGAGGCATAGTGAGGAAATACTGGACCAAAACAAGACCAAAAACCAGCAGGGGAAACACCGAGTTCAGTAGCTCCACATGAGACTTCTAGGACTTTATTCCCAAAGGTCTGAGATGGCTCAGCTCTTCCAGCTTTGCATGCAACATACATCTCTTCCTTAGGTTGTTAATACTCCCTGTATGAAGCTCTCCTTGGCAAATATCTCACAGCTCTGGCATCTCGAATATCTTCTTGGGGTCTCTGCTGCCAACCAGGCTTCACATTCACAGCTTCATGCAAGGGCCTATCAGGGTCTTTTTTATTCAGGGATGCCCCTGCTGCACTCTGCCTGGCCTCAGAAGCTCTCTGAAACTGCAGAGGAAGAACTTATGACCCCTTCACTCTTGCATCCTTCATGCCTCTAAAGCCAGCATGACATGAATGAAACTGCTGAGTTTGGCTGCAAGTGCAGGATGGACTTTGTCCTACTTCAAGCACATTCACAACTTTTCTCTGCCCTTTCAGTATTTTCCTTTCAAAAGCTGGAGGCTTAGCTGGGTGTGGTCTTGCCATGAAGGTACTGTTTCTGTTGTTTACCTGTAAATCTTGAGGCCTCTTCTTAATCACTTTAATCTAAGTTTTTCCATTGTTTACTTGTAAATATCTAGGCCTTTCCTTAATCACTTTAATCTCCTTATCAAAGGGATCCTCTCCATCACATGCCTTGGCTCCATCATTAATCTCCCTAGTGCACTTTTCCAATCCAAACTGTAAAGTCTGCATTTCTTTATGCCCCATCTGCTTTTTTTCACTATAGATCTGCATAATATTCACCATTAATAGCCAGGCCACCGTTTCTATGTTAGGCTGTCTTGAAATATCCCCCACCAAAGACATTAGTCCATTGTTATTCAATTTAGCCTTAGGCAAGCCTTTAGGCTGTGGGCAAATTATAGCCAGACTTTTTGACAAAATATTCCAGTTGCTGCTTAAGTCTTTATTTTCCTTTGGAAATACATTTTCCTCAGCAGCAATGCTTTCTTCTAGATTTCGACTAGAATGGCCCATTAAGCTCTGCTTACAGCAGTCAATGGCTTTTCTAGCCCAAAGTTCCAAATCTTCCACATTTCTCCAAACACCCACATGGTCAGGTTCTTCACAGCCAGAACCCCACTTCTGGTACCAAATACTGTATTAGTCACTTTTCTGTTGCTGTGATAAAACCGCTATGACCAAGGGAACTCATAAAAGGAAGAGTTTATTTGAATTTACATTTGACGGTTCCAGGCAATTAGAATCCATTGTGGTGGCAGGCATGGTGGCAGAAGGTGGAACAGAAAACCAAAGCTCACATATTCCAATGAGCACAGCAAGCAGAGAGAGAGAGAGAGAGGGTCTGAAGACTAGCAAGTTTTGTTCAATGCCCTAAGCCTGCCCCCAGTGATTACTTCCTCTAGCATGGCCACATCTTCTAAGGTCTCCCAAAGCAGCACCAACAAATGGGGACAAAATGTATGAATACTTGAAGCCTGTGGGGGACATTCTCATTCAAACCACAAGATATGCGCATTTTGAAGCAATACAAATTGGAGGGAACAACAACAAAAAGACTGGAACAAAGAACTGACTGAAACAGTAAACTTCTCCCCAAAACAATAATCCTCTGCATACAAAACCTTTAAAAAGACTCAGAAAAATATACAAGACATGTATGGCAGATTGCATAAACTCAGGTAGTGTGAAGGACATGGAAAGGGGACTGAGTTTAAAGTGGACTGAGAGATAATGTATGAAATGGACAAAACTTCAATAAAAAAGAACAAATGTTGGCCAGGAAAGGTAGCTTACACCTTTAATTCTAGCACTGAAGCAGGAGGATCATGAGTTTGAGACCAGCCTGGTCTACATAGCCAGATTCTATCTCAATAAAAAAGGGGGAGAGAAACAAGGGACAAAAATAAGCAACCTTGAGTGGAAAAGAAGTCAAATAATTTCAACGTATAGATGATATGATCTTATATAGAGAAAACTATTAACAATGCATAAAAAGTTAGAAATAATCAACCAATTCAGTAAAGTGGCAAGATATAAAATCAATATACAAAACCAGTTAAATTTCTATACACCAGTACAAACTATGTTAAAAAGAAATTAAATATAATGTTATTCACAATAACAAACATACAAACACAAATAAAATACTTAGGACTAAGCCCAACCAAAAAGATGAAAGACTGAAACACTGAAAAGTATAAAAGATTAATGTAAGAAATTGTGGCAGACGCAAATGAATGTAAAAATGGTCCATGTTCAAATTTGAGATAGTATTGTTGAAGCATCTGCAGACTCATAACCATCTTCAGAGTCAATGCAATCCCTACTGAAATTCCAGACATTTAAAAATTAATTTTCTGGCAGCCAGGTCGGGTTTGGGTTTGGTGCCTCTGTGGCTTTGTGCTGGCTGCCTCCTGAGGCACAGGCACCTGGAAGTCACTGAGGCAGGTAGATTTTGGGTAGAGACTGTCTCCTGGGCTGCTGGAAGAGGGTCCCAACTCTGAGCCCTCTTGTAGGGGAAGGCCGTCTGGGTGGGACCGCCCTTTGCCTTTGCAGCTGGGTTGGGTTTGGGTTTGGTGCCTCTGTGGCTTTGTGCGGGCCAGCTCCTGAGGTAGAGGCACCTGGAAGTCACCCAGGCAGGTAGGCATATCCCCCCCCCCCCGCCATCGGGAATTGGTGAGAGAGTATCCAAGTGAACTTTTTTTGGAGAACCTTCAGAACAGGAAGAGAAGACTGACTTAGGCTTCCAATATCCAATATATAAACAAAATTGAAAGCCTGAAACCAAGTCAATACTCCATAAACAAGGAGGAAGAAAGGAAAAAAAAAGCATTAGAAGGAGGCAAGCAAAACCATCTGCTAACAAAGTGAAAAGACATTTGTGATTTGAACCACAAAAGGGAAACCCACATGCTAGGGACACAACAAAGGGACAACATGGGAAAGGCACAGGATAATCCCGCACCAGGTTCTACCAAACCTGTAGGAGACAGCTACAATGGGATCCCCTTGGAGGTACCCAATGAATAGATTTTAGAGGAATAATTGCAGACCTATATAGAGAAATTAAAGAAAATAAAGAAGCATTCAGAGAACTAAAGAGAGAGAATGAAAAACTTGAAAAGGACCTAGAGGGATACAATGACAAACTTCGGAAAGAACTAAAGGAACAGATTGACAAACTCCAGAAAGAACTATAGGGAGAAAAAAACAAACTCTGAAAGGAAGTAGAAACACTGAAAAAGGAAGCCAACCAATGAAGTAAGGATCACCAAGAAGAGACTGAGAAGCTCAAAAAGGAAATGGAAATACTAAAGAAAACACAGGAAGAAATGAAAAAGGAATTAGAATACTCATCCAATCAAGAAGAGAGGAAAGGAAAAAGCCTCAGAAGTAGAACAGAGGAAGCAGAACAAAGAATATCAGATCTGGAAGATAACACAGAGCAACTAAAAAGCTCAAATAAAGATTATGAAAAATTTAAAAATAGACAAAAGTGGAACAACCAGGAAATATTGGACACTATGAAAAGATCAAACCGCTGAATCATAAGAATAGAGGAAGAAGAATCTCAAGAGAATAGTATTAATCAGATCTTCAACAGAATAATAGATGAAAATTTACCCAAACTAAAAATAGACAAACCCATACAAATACAAGAAGCTCATAGGACTCCAAATAGACAAGATCAGAAAAGAAACTCCCCACGACATATCATAGTTAAAATGCTAGATGCCCAAAACAAAGTCAAAATTCTGAGGGTTACAAAAGAAAAACAAGTCACATACAAAGGGAAGCCCATCAGAATTACAACTGACTTCTCAGCGCAAATCATGAAAGCAAGAAGAACATGAAGCAAAGCATTCCCAGTGTTAAAGGACTATAGATGCCAACCCAAAATAATTACCCAGCAAAAATGTCAATTATAGTTGAAGGAGAGAGAAAAATCTTCCATGACATAAACAAGATGATAGAATACATGTCTGGAAAACCAACTCTTCATAAAATACTTGAAGCAATTCAAAGGGCAGAAGAGAGGAGCAACAATCCTCAAACACCTAGGAAAAGAAACTAATAAAAACATAACCATAGGAGCAAAATCAGAGGCTAGAAGTCCAAATGGATAATAAAGTGAAAGGAAGCAACATCCATCTTTCAATTATAACCTTAAATATTAATGGGCTAAACTCCCCAATCAAAAGGCATAGACTGGGAGAATGGATTAGGAAACAAAACCCATCTATATGCTGTCTACAAGAAACCCATCTCAATTTCAAGGATAGGCACCAACTTAAGGTGAAGGGATGGAAGAAAGTATTCCAAGCAAATGGTACCAAAAAGAAAGCTGGAATGTTGCCATTCTAAATCAGACCAAACTAGACTTCATAAGAAAAAGGGGAAGAAAAAAGGAATCAAAAGAGACAACAGAGGGCCATAACATCTTTTATCAAAGGAACACTGACCATGAAGATCCTAACAATTATGGAAAATACACTGGCCCCAAACGCTGTGCTGCCCCCAAATTTCTAACGACATTCTTCAGGGTCTCATGGTACAGATTAACCCCAGCATAGTAATAGTAGGGGACTTTATTACCCCACTAAGTCCTTTGGACCGATCAACAGGACAAAGATAAACCGTGGGAGGACATCTGAACAACATGCTACAGTATATCAAATGGACCTCATGGACATATACCAAATATTCCATCATAACACCAGAGAATACACTTTCTATCAGCACCTATTGGAACATTCTCCCAAATAGACCATATCCTGGGACACAGAAACTACAATACCAAATACCAAAAAGAGGTAAATAACGCTCATGTGCATTCTATTCAGCTTTCACAGTTGTCAATAAAACTCAATATCAACACTAGGATAAACCCTACAAATTACAAGAACACATGGAGGAATTTTCTAAACCACAATCTTCTGAAATATATGGACTGGGTCAAGGAACGATAAAATAAAGACATACCAACATTCCTGGAAACTGAATGACAATGATAATACACACAGCCATAACCTATGGGACACTTTAAAAATCAGCTGTCCTACGAGGGAAGTTTAGCTTAATCGTGGCCTACATTAAAAAAAAACAGAAAGAGCACAAGTAATATTGATCTAACCACTGCAGCTAAAAATACTTGCAGAGACAACAACAAAATTGAAAACCTAAATTGCAGCAGAAAAAAAGAAGAACCAGAAATAACAAAAAATCAGAGGCAGAGATCCATGAAATAGAAATAAGAAACAAAGAAACCATCCCAAAATAAATTCAATGAATCCAAACAAAAGTTGGTTCTTTGATCGAGAATAAATAAGATAGACCGACCTCTAGCCCCAGTTAAACCAAACGAAAGAAGGAACAACTTCAAATCAATAGAATCTGTGATTGAAAGGGGAAATATCACAAAAGACATTGAAAATATTCAGACCAGCATACGGGAGAAATTACTTCAACATCCGCGATACGGTCCTAAGTTTAAAAAACTGAGAAGAACCAAGAAGGGGGAAATAGCGGAAATCCTAGACGAAAGCACCAAAGCTCAACACGAAGAGGAAGAAAGCGCTGGCAAACAGCCGAAATTGGACCAATAACACAGGAAGAAATTGAAGCGTAAGAAGTAGCCTTGCCACAAAAAATGTCCCACCCCCGATTGGTTGTCCCTGGCAGAATTTGAATTCTATAAAATATTTCAAAAAGATTTACCATCCCTTTTACTACTCCAATTGTTTTTTTTAGAAAGGATACAAAACGGATGGGGAGTTCTTCCCATGATTCCTTCTCGAAGCCAGTATCACGTTATTACCAAAACGGTAAAAAGTTTATAACAAAAAGTGGAGAAACTATTAGCCTCCATCTCCCTCCTAATGACACAGACTGCCCCAAATGCTAAACAGGATACTGGCTAACTGCATACAGACCCACCAGGCAGAAGATCAGCCCGCATGACCAAGGGGGAGTCATAACCAGAGAGCCGCAGAGATGGTTTTGTAACATACATAAAAGCAATAAATGATCATCCCAAACTATAAATTGGACTCTCTCAAAGACAAAAACCACACTGTCTCTCAATTGACCCGGAGAAAAGTAAAGCCTTTGCGACAATTTCCAGATCCCATCATTTTTTAAAGTCCTAGAGGGAAATTGGACTGGAGGAGATTTCATTCCTCAATGTAATCAAGTCCATATACAGGAAACCCACGCCAAAATCTTCCTAAATGGAGAAAACGGGAAGGGGAAATGACAGGAAGCTTCCCCTTTATCTCCTTTTCCTTAAGGTTAGGACACTTGGCATGGATTTCCCTGTCACCACTCCTTTTCAATATCGTGCTCTTGACACCCTTGCTAGGGCAGTAAGACACGAGAAGGAAATTAAAGGAGTTCTAATTGGGAAAAAGGAAGTAAAACTATCACTTTCTGCAGATAATATGATATACCTAAGGGATACCAAAAAAACCTATAACTATTTTTATATCTCTCTGGATAAAACATGAGTTCATGGGGCTGGAGAGAAAGCCTAACAGTTAAGAGCGCAGACTGCTCTTTTTTTTTTTTCTTTACACCAACAACACCCAACTGGAGAAGGACTACATGGCGACCTTCCCACTCCACAATAGCCTCAAACACAACAAAATACCTAGATCAAACCCTAACCAAAGACACCAAAGATTTTTATAACAAAAATTTTAAAACCCTGAAGAATGAAATTGAAAAAGACACAGCAACATTGAAGAAAATTCAAGATGAAATAAAAAAAAAAAAAAAAAAAAAAAAAAATGTCCATCCTACCCAACTCGTGTATGGAGTTCAGCAATCCCAATTCAAAATCCCCAAGAGCTTCTTCACAGGTGAAAAACATCCTTAATTTCATTGGAAAAAACAAAAGGACCCGAATAGCCAAAAGCATACCCTGACTGCGCCAATACAGGGTGTTATCACTTCTACCAGGACATCAAACTATTTCTACAGGGATATAGTCATTAAAAAATAACAGCCTGGAACTGGCATAAAAACAGACCAGTTGGCCCATGGATAATGGAATAATAAAACTGAAGGTCCGACCTTGAGCACATACATTTTCAGGCACCTCATATTTGCCAAGGGGGTCAAGAAGGGACAACAATGAGGAAAAGACAGTCTCGTCCGTAAGTGTGTTGTCAAAACTGGATCACCCCCTGTAGAGAATGAAATTACAACCCTACCTCTCACCCTGTAAAAAGTTGTCAATTCGGAGGATCAAAAAACTTCAACGTGAATGAAACCCACAATCTGGAAGGGCGGTGATATAAGAGAACGGGCAGCAGACCGGCAAGACCAAGACCTAGGCTGTAGGAAAAGGACTTTCTAAATATCAGACAGCTAGCCGCTTGCACCTGCCACAAGAATTAAGGTCGCCAATTGACAAATGGGACCTCAATAATCTGAAAAGTTCTTACCTCAAAAGGAAACAGTCAAGGAAGTGAAGAGAAAAAACCACAGAATGGGAGTAAACCTTCACCACAGATTACATCTGACAAAGCATAATTTCCAGAGTATATAAGTTACTCAAACAAACAAAGAAGAAAAAAGCAGAAACGGAAAAGCAAGAAAGAAAAGTAAAATGAATGACTTACAGATGGAGCAACAGAGAACTGAATAGAGGTACTTCACAGAGGAGGGATTGGACGATGGCTGAGGAAATATCTTAAAATGTATTCCAACATCACTAATAACTAGGGAAATCCAAATTAAAAGGACACCACTTAAGATATCATTTCACTTCCATAAGACTGGCCCGGATCAGAAAACAAAAATGCTATTAAGTGTGGAGAGGTGTGGTGAATAGGGAAGGAAAGGGGAATTCTCATCCATTGCCGGTGGGAATGCAAACTAGTGAAAACCCTATAGAAGCCAGTGTGGAGTTTGAAAAAAAAAAAAAAAAAAAAAGACTCAAATGAGCTTGCCACTTGACCCAGTCCTACCATTCCTGGGCATATACCAATCACCCATACGACTCATCTTACTGCAGAAATAATGCACAGCTATATTTATTAAAGCTCTGTTCACAATTCAGCGCAAAAGCGTGCTGGAACCAGTCCAAGTGCCCTTCAACTGAGAGTGGATAGAGAAAAATGTACATCTACACAATGGAGTGGTATTGCCAGTGGGGAAAGAAAGACAACATCGAGGAACGGGGGCAGGGGAAAGGAGGGAGCGAGAAGACAGGAGGTGAAGGGATAGGAGGAACAGTAGGCCCAGGGAAAACACCAAATGACGGAGAGGGGAGCTCCGCAGAGGGGAGGGCGAGCGCCTCAAGAGACCCTCAGGTGATGAAAGAGGGCGGGGGGAAGAGGGTATTTGCAGAGCAAGAAACAACAACAGAACGCCGGCAGCAGAAAAACGGGGACGGAAAGGGGGTAAAGAGCGGGAGAAGGGGGAGGGACGGGATGTTGGGGGAGAAGGACCAGCGGGGGAGACGCGGAGGAAGGCCAGAGTGAAGTGACAGGGCTGAACAAGTATGCCAAGGGGGGCCCAGACGCTGTGGGCGCAGGGGATAAGGGGGGGGGGGGGTGGCGGAGCGGATAGAAACAGGAAGAGGGGGGGGGGGGGGGGGGGGGGGGGCACGGGTGAGATGTGGTAGTGAGAGGATGGGGGGGGGGGTAGGAGGGATGATTGTGGACGGAAAGGGGGAGTGGGGAGGGGAGGGGTGGGAGGAGGAGAAGGATGATGGGGGGGGGGTCCGGGAGGGGGGGGGGGGGGGGGGGGCATGGGGAGGGGGCGGGGTGGAGGGGGGGGGAGGGAGGGAAGGGAAGGTCGTGGGCGTGGGGGGGGAGGGGGGGGGTGGTGGAGTGGGGGGAGGGGGTGGAAGGGGATGGAAGGACGGAAGGAGAGAGGGGGGTGGAGGGAGGGAGTGGGTGTGGTAGGTTTTTGGGCGAGGGGTGGGAAAGGGGTGTTCTTGGGAGGGGGGGGGCGGGCTCTGGCGGAGGTGGAGGGTGAGGAGGGAGGGGAGTGGGAGGGAGGAGGGGTAGAGGAGGATGGGGTAGAGGTGGAGGGTGGCGGGAGATTGCGCGAAAGGGGAGGGGAGTGGAGGGGGAGGGCGTGGTAGGGGGAAACGGAGGAGGGAAGGTGGAGGTGTGGGGAGGGCGGGTGGTGGGTGGGAGAGTTGGCTGGGGGGAGGGGAGAGGGCGGGAGGGAGATTGGACGGATGATGAGTGGGGGATGAGACGGGGTGTTGGGGGAGGGAGGGGGGATGGGGGGGAGGGAGGAGGGGGGAGGGGTATGAGGGGAGGGGGGGGAGGGAGGGAGGTAGGGAGGGTAGGGGGCAGGGGGGATGAGGTACCGTGATGGAGGGGCCGGGGGGGATGGGAGCGGGTGGGAGGAGTGGGGTGTGAAGGGGGGGGTAGTGGAGGTGAGTGGGGGGTGGGTGGGGGGAGGGGTAGTGGAGGGGGGGGCGTCGGTTGGAGCGAGACGGTGTGGAGGATAGGTAGGTAGGAGGGGGTGGGTGGATGCGAGGGAGGGGAGGTCGGGGGACGGAGTGGGGAGAGGTGGGAGGGTGGAGCGGGGGGGGGAGAGGAGGTTGGATAGAGGGAGGGATGGGAGGAGCGGAGGGGAGTTTATCTGGGGACGTGGAGTGGGTGGAGGAGGGGAAGGCGGGCAGGGGGAGGTGTGTACGGTGGCGGGTGGATGAGGGGTGGGTGGATGGGTGCGTGGGAGGGAGGGAGGGGGGGGGAGGAACACAACAAGGAGGAGGTGAGGTGAAGGGTGATAGGGGGAGGTTAGAGTGGGGGGGAGGGGGGTGGCGGGATGAGAAACGTTAGGAGGAGAAGGTGGAGGCGGAGTGTGGATGAGAGGGAGGGAGGTGGGGGGAGAGTGGTTTTGAGGATGGTGTATTATGATTAGCGATTTTGGGGTGACGGTGGATATGATGATTAAATTACTTGCTGTTATTTTATTTTTATTTATACTTTTTTTTTTTTTTTTTTTTTTTTTTTAAAGGTTTTGCTGAGGAAAACGGTAAGGCACCGGAGGTAATTGGGAAATATAATTTCTGGTGTTTGTCCCACCTTGGGGTTTTATTTAAAATCTGTGTAACAATAGCTTTGGGTTTGGCACATACAGATGTTCTCTTTAATTTTCGTTGTATGGTATCACCTTGCCGCATTCTCTTTTATCTGTAGGATGATTTTTTAAATAAAATAAAAAAATTTAACTTTGTGCGGCCCAAGTTAACCACCTACCGTCACCCAAAACAGCATGGTGTTGGAATGTTGATTGATGAGGTAAATTTTGTTTGAAATTTGCCTGACAAAGTTGAGCCCTGCGTTCCAGCCGAGAGGGGGTGTAAGTTATCAAACTGCCTTTTGAGACGCTCTGTGGAGTGCAAAAAAAAAAACACAAACTCTGAAAAATAGAAAGGTGGGGGGATGGATTGGGATTATAGATAGATATGAAAACTGTTTGTCAAAAACCTTGCATCCTTTCTTTCCTTGTAATTCAAATCTCAAAACTAACTATAGGAAAAGGATTTGTCTGTTCCAACAGATCAAAATGTCACCCACTTAATGGTTGAGAAGGCACAGAAAAGATACAGCTTTGTGTAGGATGTACCAGGACTAGTTAGTGCCAGCAGAAAGAAGAAAGGTTGGCCCATTATTGAATCATTGGAAGGAAGAAAGACAAGAAGAAAAGAAACCTCAGACTTGTTGAAGATATCAAACCCCCTCAGTGGATTCTATCTGATCTTGCTTCTGTAAAAACTTTCTTTTTTTAATGAATCCTAATGAAGGTTATCTTCTAGGTGCTTCAAAGGTTTTGATATGAGAGACTTCTCTTACCCGCCCCCATAGCACAGGAGGAGACATTATGATCGATGAGTGAGTCATCTCAACTATAAAGTTGGAGCAACTGCCTATATAGAATAGTACCTATCCTCTCTTATAAAAAACTGGCTTAAAACTGGCCTCTTTGATCTTATTATTTATTTATTTTTTATTATTTATTTATTTCTGTTGTTGTATGAATGACTTGTCTGCATGGCTGAAAGTCTGTTGACCCGTCGTTGTCCGGCAATGCCGCGGAGTTCAGAAACGCAGAAGAGGGTCTGGATTCCCCTGGAATCTGGTGTGAGTCTCCTGGATGGCCAAGCATTCCCCAGACGGGGTTCAGCCACCAGGGGGGGGCGTGGTGGAGCGAATATCTCCTGGTGGGGCCGCGGGAAGCATGGAGAGTGTCGTGGGGGTGTCGTCTAACCGCGAGGAGGAGCGAGGCCGTCGCGCCAGCCCGAGTAGAAAACGGGCCTGCTGGAAGGGTGACGAAAGTACGAGGAAACCTGGGGGGGGGTGTGGGACAAGGTAACAAGGCGAGGAGCCAGGGAGGGGAGGCCGCTGAGGTCAATCCAAAGTCTGGACGACGTAAGGCGCCGGGAAGCTAGTATCACTGAAGCAAACAAGAGAGTAATACGGGAGATAAGCGGACTGAGGGAAGCGCGTGCTATCTGGGTCTAGTAAGCAAGTAGTTCTGCCAAGGAGAGGTGGCCCTAAGGAATCCAAGCCCTCAAACGGTACAGATTCTTGCCTGTAAACGGGATACCTGCAAGAAGAGAGGTTGTATTGACGGTGATAATGGCCCTCCTGCTGTCTAAGGACCTGATGCAACCATGGAAGAGGAAGATGCATTATTTTAGACCACACTTTCAAGTGTACGTTGGTCTCTGGAATACCAGGAAGTGTTACCAAAGGCCACTTTTTCACCTAAATACCAATTAATAAGCAAAATATGGTCTCCTCAAGTTCAAGCAGGGGACTCCTCCGTCAGCACCAGCTACCCTCACCTGCCTGGAACTACTACTGAGCCGCCGTGACAGCCATCTGGCTGTATATCCCCAACTCTAAATTGGCATTGGCTCTCTCCTTGGAGGAATAACTCCTCCATGGCTGATGCCACAAGCTTACTCCTCTAGTGGTTAGGAGATGTTATAAGCCACAGTAAGACCCTGCCATTTTTTACAGAAACAGAAAAAAAAACGTAATTCATGGATTAACATACCATCCAAACATCTGTGTCTATAGCAAAGTAACCTACCATAACAATTAGTACTGTTTAAATACCTATATATCTAATTGCTTGTGCTTCATTAGTAGGATTGAAAGGTTATTCCTGGACAAACTGTCAGCCCATGAAAAGAAACAGCCAGAATTGACCAGAGTCCAAGACAACAGCTCCAGAGAAAGTATACTGTTTTGCTTCCTGTCCACCTGTGCCCCTTTTTTAAGCCTAGGGAACAATCTGCAGAAGAGGAGGCATGATAGAATGTAAGGGCTGCAATTGGGGTGAATGGTGAAACTACAGCAATATAGTCTGGACTCTCATCTGATCAACTTGATTGAACATACAACATACAAGCCCCCCCCCCCCAGCTGGATGGTGGGACCCATGGGTTGTGTGGGTTTGGGCACAACTGCTTGCAAATTGGTTTTACATGAAGGATGCTTGTACTCATAAATCATTACTTATTGTTAAAAAATGAAAAAAAATAAAGTAATTAAAAAAATTAATTTTCTGAGAATTTCATACATGGGTACTATATTTACATCATGTCTTCCTCTTCCTCCACCCTTCCACCACTCCCACTGCCTCTTTAATTTTCTGACCATTAATTATTATTGTTACACATATATGTATATATAAACAGTCTATTGAGTCCATTTAGTAGCTCTCATATGCATATGTGTTTAGGGCTGATGGCTTGTGGCTAGATAGCCTGAGACTGTGTCCCTGGGAAAAAATTGATTCCCAGAAGCCATTGATTACCTATAGTTCTTCATCTAGAGGTGCAACCTTATGAAGTTTTTTGGCAGGTCAGCTGACATTGTTATCACGAAGCTATTGTCTAGGTAACTATATTGCTGAGATTTTTATAGGTACAGCCTGTCATGTCTGGAAGACACTAGCAGTAGACATCCTCCTCCCTCTGGCTCTTATAATCTTTCTGTCCCTCTTCCATGATGTTCCCTGGGCCTTACGTGAAATGATTATATTTTATATGTATAAACCGGGTTGGGCACCCCACGGTTACCAATTTCTGCCTTTTGACCAGTTGAAGGTCTCCATAATCATCTTCCTATGCTACAAAATGAAGCTTCTTTGATGAAAGCTGAAAGCTACACTTAACTGTGTATTTAAGGATCAGTTTTTAGGATGTTAGAAATTCTATTGCTTTTAGGGAATGGAAATAGTAAGTTTTCCTGTAGAGTCTATGTTCTCTCCAGCCACAGGTATTTGACTATGTTTACAGTAGCAGGTATGAATTCTCTCCTATTTAGTGGGCATTTAAGTCCAATTAGACAGTTTTGGGGTACTCCCAAGTTAAAAGTGGCATGATTGCACTATTAGGGATATCTTTTTGGTGTGCTCATTAATGTGGTTTGAAGTTTCACAAATGAGTAGGATTAGATTGCTTTTCTCTCTTGGCAGCTTGGATAGCACCTTCTACTACTAGGAGAGCTATAGTTCTCAGTAGTCAATCTGGATTCTTCCCAGTGTCCAAAGTGTGTGGATCCACAAATAAGAGAGAACATGTGGCATTTGTCTTTCTGGGTCTGGGTTACCTCATTCATTGTTTTCCTGTTCCATCTATTTACCTGAAATGATTTACTGCATGATTTCATTTTATCTTTTACAGGTGTATGCTGTAACATTTCCTTTATGAATCTGTTAATTTGGGTTTCTTCCTCCCTCCCCTCCCCTCCCCTCTCCTCCCCTCGCCTCCCCTCGCCTCCCCTCGCCTCCCCTCACCTCCCCTCGCCTCCCCTCGCCTCCCCTCCCCTCCTATTCCCTTCCCTTCCCTTCCTTTCTTCTGTTATTTTGATTAGAAGGGGGGTCTGTTGATCTTGTTTATCTTTTCAAGTAACCAGCACTTATATTTATTGATTTTTTGGATTGTTTTCTTTGTTTCTATTTTATTTTATGTATATGAGTGTATTTCCTGAATGTTTGTAAGTGCACCTGTGTTGTGCAATGCCTATGAAGGTCAGAAGAAGGTGTCAGAGCTGGGTGTGGTGGCACACATCTGTAATACCAGTACTTGGGAGGCAGAGGCAGGTGGATCTCTATGAGTTAAAGGCCAGCCTGATCTACATATATATATATATATAT